>JANHJO010000874.1:142274-153302 GCA_032468235.1 Pseudoxyrhopus heterurus
AGCCCTTTTTGAGGGCTGAAAAACTAGGCTTATACTCGAGTATATACAGTATATACACAAACACACACACATATACATTTAGTTAGCTTGGTAGACACAATGAAAATATCTCAAAGGGAGAAATTGAAAGCTAGCATTTTAAGGCACACCCACTGCTTCTTTTCCACCGAAGTTTCATCCCAATTCCTTTCCAACCTCATAACTGATGAGCAGTTATATTAACAAATGCAACTATTTCTATCTAGAAAGAAATGCAGTGCCATAAAATGAGAAATAAGACAACACCCAATGGAATGAATGGTGGCTTTTACAGAAACACTACTCAGCAGAGGACCAAGCAATCTCAACACCAGTTTGCTAAGAAAGATGAAAATATAAAACAAGTTATATCTAACCAAACCTGGTAGAGGGAATTCTAAAATGTATTTAAAAGAGTTGAATAAAGCAAAATGCACACTTTTTAAACCCCACACACAAACCCCCCAGTCCACATTCAATAAAGCACTGACATATTATTGAGCTGAAATTCATCAGCAATCTTCCACTAATGAATAATGAATTGCAGGTCCAAGGAGGAAGCCAAGATTCCTTTATGCTGAGATAAAACTAAATGAGAAACTTGTGTGCTAGAGGAGGATTCCCTCTCCCACCCACCCCCCAAAAGAGTAATGTTCTACATAACATGTATATGTATGTATGTATGTATATATATTTACTACAAATAGCTATTTATTATACCCTACTGCAGTCCCAATGGGCTCCCAGAAATTAACAGATATAGAATGCCCAATTGCAATTAAAATGTCCATTTGGGTTAAAGTACAAACATAAAATACAGAAATATACAACCACAAACCCCAAGAAGGACCAATCAATAAACCTTTTGCCAAAGTGACATCACAACCCGAAGGCCCCCCCAGAAGAGCTCCATTTTGAGCTGCTTCCAGGAAGACAACTTCATTTCTCCTGAGAGGCCATTCCAATGCACCTCTGAGACATAGGTTCCCTCGCCATCTTAAAATGGGGGAACCACTCAGCTATCTCAGCTGGACTGAATTGGTCCAATTGACTCTAATGGAGAAGTGTGTCCTCCAGATTGCTTGGCACCAAGCTATAAAAGGGCTTTATAGCAGCAACAGCCCCCAACCTTTTAGGAACCAGGGACCGGTTCCATGGAGAGAGGTTTTTCCATGAACCCGAAGAGGTGTGGTTTTGTGTGCTGCCTGCATCCTGCTTCGCTTGTTTGCATGGCCCAGTTTCTGGTATGCCACATACTGATGCCAATCCACGGACCTGGGATTGGGGACCCCTGCTTTATAGGCCAGTACCAGTTCTTTAAAGTGTATCTGGAAGCTTACTGGTAACCAGTGCAGTGCCCGTAACACAGGTGCCATGTGTTCTCATTGACAAATGCCAGCTAGAGAGGGGCCACTGCATTCTGAACTGCAGCTTCTGAGTGGTCTTTAAAGACAACTCCACATAGGGTGCATTGCAATAATCTAAACCGGTGATGAGAAAAGCTCTAGCAATATAAGCATATCTCAAGCTGGGCTATAATTGACAAAGCAGCCACTACCTCTACCTGCTATTTCACTAGGAGCTACAAAGCCAAGAGGACCCAAGTCATGGACATGTTCCTTCATGGGGAAAGCTGCCCCATCAAAATACTCTCAGAAGACAGAGAACCTCAATGGACAAACAGGTTGTCTCTGATTTAATTGTTTTTTAACAGAAGAGAATATTTCAAATCTATTAATCCGGGAGATCCTTGTTACTTCTAGTTTTGGACAGTCAAAAAAAAAAGAGAACTCCAGTATATAAAGACCAAATTAACACAAGTTTAGAGAAATCAGTTCTAAAAGTGAGATTCCCAATCACACATATTTCTTTCAGCACAAGTGAAGTGATCCAACCTAATGCAAGTGCTTCCCATACACAGAACTATTATTTATTTATCATATTTCCAACCCACTCACTTTTGATAAAATTAGCCTGAAGTGATTAATTTGTTAGAATAAAAGATGAAGCAAGGGCATAAACCTAGTGTTCTATTTAAACATTATTCTAGAAATGTTAAATTATGCATTGCATTATATTCTGTCATACACAGTACACTGGAGATCAATATTACAGTTCTTACTATTACAAACCACCTCATTGGGCTTATGTAGAAGGAGAAAATTGCTAAAATTGAGATTCTGCTCAAGAGTTGTTCTATCTCTGTACCTAACTTTAAGCATTTATTCTTTTTATTTAGCTAATGTAAAAGAGGGGGGGGGGCATTATCAGAAATGCTTGGCACCAGCCCAATCTTCAGTGACTAAGCTTCAGCAAAAATCAAATAATTCCACATAAACCTATCTCAGAGATTTTATTTCAGCAATTTGACCAGCGACCCTAAAACAAGTCCAAGTAGGCTAACGCAAGGGTCCCTAATCCTCGCATGCGGCCTACTACTAGGCTGTGGCCCATTCAGAAACGGACCATAGAAGTGGCGGGCAAGTACACACACATGTGCAGCTCCATTTGCACAAGCAGTGGGCGAGTGCGGTCACACATGCAGCTCCATTTGCACAACTAGTGGGCACACTGACCCATCACTGATGTGGAACCATCCCCTCTTTCCCCCACAACAGTCTGCAAAGCTGGAAAGGTTGGGGACCGCTAGGCTAGAGGGAACTCAGCCTCTGGGCATACAAACTGAAATTGAGTCCTTACCAATTAACCAGTGCTAAACCAGGCTACTTCATAGAGATTTGGCACATCAGAAAAACGTCCTTGCAAAAACTGTTACATTATTTCTCAAAAGACAAAAATGGACAGAGAAAAAGGGAAGGAAAACAGGTAGTGCCATGTGTAACGAGACAATGGCTCCCCGTGGAATATGCAGACAATAACCGGATTTATTACTGTCAACTAGGCAACTGTTGCTGTCTTCATTTCACCATTATATGGAGCTCAATGGAGCACTAAGGATTATGCTAGCCTTCCTTTCTCTTAATAGCAACTTGTCCCCCAGTCTAATCCTCTGGTTCAGTGAATTCTCAACCACTGTATCTATGGAACTTTTTGCCTTAAAGCTCTTTCAAGCTATCTAAGTTTTAGAGTTATGATCAGTACAACTACGGCTACAAATGATATATAGTTCTGTGAAAAGAACAAGACAGTACTGTAAAAATCAAAATGCAATTCTATACTCCTTTGCGTGTTTTCTGAACCCTTGCTTTTTCTCCCCCCCCCCCCCCATAATTGATGTATATCTCATTTCATTCTGTCAACATGTTTAAGTTAAAAGGCTGTCTTTTGTTTTTCTGGCAGGCTCTGATTCTTTCTGAGTTGAATGGATCCCAAACGGAGTTTTATTGTTGGTGAACTTTACTTAAAAAAAAAAAAAAACAGTAACAGTTGTAGGAATGCCTCTGAAACAAAACGCTGATACAGATTTTGCACATTGCACAGCTGAGATAGACTTGCCAACTCAACAAAAATACAAAGTCTGCCTGAGAGTAACAGGCCAATCACTGTACTGATCTGATGCTGTACATACTTTCATTCTATTTAATTCACATTTCTAAACTAAATGAAATATTTTAGGTCATTCTCCTTACCTAGTGGTTTGTTGGTAAGATAGATATGATATGCCTCATTGAAAAGACATAAAGCTAAAGTAGTCTTAGTTTGTAAAAAACTAATGATCCTGTTTATATATAAGGAAAGGAGGCCATATATATCCAATTCCAAAACCCAAAAACCAGAAGCAAAAACAGGCAAGAATTCAGTCTCACATTGTCCAATTCCTGATTTTCTCATTATATGCAAACCAGGCATTATGAACTAAATTGCATGCTAGCCAAGAACTGCTATTGGTTTGTTAAACCAATTAGAGTTTGTTCTCATATGATTATAAACACAAATCTGCTAAAATGAAACTTAACTCTAGTGTACTCATTTTCCATGACCAAGAAACCCCCCTCAAAAGCCTCCCAGCTTTTCAAAATATTTCAGAAACATAACCTTAAGATTAGATGGAAATAATAAATTTCCATAAGAACTCACATAAGATTCGGCAATCTTGCAAGATTCCGCTCATTTTATTTTTTGCAAGTATTCTAATTTTAATGTAATTAATGGATGCAGCCGCCACCCAAAGAAGCACTACTTCTTTTTGAGAGCTGCGTCTTACTTTTTTGTTCCTTATATATCTGGAGAAATGAAGAATTATAGCCATTTTAAATAGTAAATTAACATAATGAGTTCCTCCAGTGCAGGAAATGACTTTTCTTTCAAAAGACCGAGACAAGCAACTCCTTTCTCTTGCATGTAAGCAGACACTCGCAGAGCTGAAAGTCAAGCTCAGCCCTTCCTTGCTGAATGGGGAAAATTAGATGATCCAAGTTGTTCCCACAAACCTGTGCCTATCAGCCTTTTGCTCTCTGTCGCAAGGATGGGAAAGCGAATATGATCTCATAACTTCCTGAGGAAAGACATCCTGTCAACCAGCAAGGGAATTCTAGAAAGCCAAAATCCATCCTTGGGAGACAGAGCATCAACTAAAGTGCAAGAGGTCCCACATTCACTATCCTGACAGGCCTGAGAAAGATGACGATAGAGAATCTTGGAGAAACAATGCCAGTCAGGGAAGACAACCCTAAATTAGATTTATTTATTTATTAGATTTTCGTTATCCCACCTTTATTACTTTATAAGTAACTCATGGTGGCAAACATACAAAATATTCTTTCCTTCTCCTCTTTTCCCCCCACAACAATCCTGTGAGAAGGATTGGCTTGAGGTTTTCATCACTCCTATTAGATATAGAACCTTTTTTTTTTCATCAGATGGTATTTTTCACTTTTAACCAGCATGGGTAAGAGTTCTGCTATATAAGCGTAAGATATACAGGCATATGCAGGCATAAATTTGACTTAGGCTAGCCCTGTTTCTGCACTGACATTGCAATGAAATGTATTCCTGCTATTGTGACCCACTGAAGTAAAAAAAAAATGGGGGGGTTAGGGATCTGATCTTCTGTACATAAGTATGATTCTAAGTCTTGGAGATTCAATGTTTGCAGTTAATATTAGGAATAAATCTATTGTAGTCGGGGGGGGGATTATTGGACTAGTAAATAATTATGTCAACAAGACATGGTTGTCTTCTGTGATCTTTGAAGAACACATCCAAATATACATCAATTCAGAATGGCAGGGAAAGGCGGTGGAGAAGAGAGAGTCTAGAAACTAATCCCTGAACTACTGACATTTTATAAAGGGTCTGATTGCTGCATACTCCAGTAGACAAATCTTGTGTTGAAATTGGCTTTTATCTTGTCTGCAAAGTGTTTATACCAGCCAAGTCATCCATGAAAGTCAACAGCCAATTCCAGAATAAGGCATTGAACTTCTGGGGAGCTTTCACTTACAAACACACCAAACTTAAGCATGATATTTAGTTCTATGTATATTGGGGCTCAACCTGGACTTTGGGAAGAAGTCTATTCTCCAAACCGAGACAGATGATGAAACATCTGGGTTTACACTTGTTTGCCGAATCAGATAAGCTTGCTACATTGACTAACTACAGAAAACAGCTTTTGAAACATATCCTCTACTCTGTTATCATGGAAAACAAGGCATAAGCTATAGAAAATCTAATTATTTAATAGATGGCAATAGCCCAATAGAATTTTAAAAAGTCAATGAACACACAGTAATTAAAGAAAGAAAAAATGAAAACATATAAGCAGCAGTGTTTAGTGCACAGCAAAAGTCAATATGATGTGGTTATATCAAACTTATCAAGGAATAAAGAATGCTGCGAAGAGTATCCAGGTTTTGTACAAAGATTGATGGGGGAGCCAGGCATATGGCAATCAACAAATGTGAAAGAGGTTAGATGGAAAAACAAAAACATGTATTTATTTGGTTTAGAGCAAATCCAGTGACTTCTAATGGCGAAAGCTATGTTTAAGAATCTTGCAACCTTCTCAGACGTATAAGTATGATGCCATTGCAGCAGCCCATATATCACAGTTGATTGTGATAGGTGGGAAAGCTTACTATTAAGTGGTTCAATGAGATCAAGGCTCTAGGTGTGATATAGGGCAGTCTAATAATATATGTGTTTCTTGAATGCTCCTTCAGTATTCCTACAGCAAATTCTATTTGTCAGCAATTGAAAGAAAATCATAAAAATGAGGGCAAAGATAGATTTCCAATTGTGATATGCCAAAAAGAATCCATTCAGGAATCCAAAACACATTCTATGCACTCCATGGATCTATCTTCAAATCACAAGAATCAGCATTTCTATTCAACTTTGATTAATTCAGAATGTCTTGTTCTTATATTTGTTCATCTCTTTTATGATTTTTTTTTCTAAAATGAAGTTTGAATACTCTTTCCATGCTACTTTATAAAATTCATGAGACTTTTTTTTTAAAGCATAACATGTAATAATTAATGTCTACATGCAGGATGAGCTGGCCCAGTCCAGAATGCATTATTCATAGTACAACAAAAAGTTTTAAATATGATAAACTATTCTTACTTATTTATCAGCAACCCTCCTTCCCACCAAATAAACAAAAATATGTTGCTTGTTTGTTTGTTTATCCATCCATTTAAGGTATATAATTGCCCATCTCATCTACATGATTCTGGGCAACCCACAACAATTAAAACACCAAAACCAATAAGAAAACTACAAAAAAACCCACATAAAAATAATATAATTATTATGTGCCATCAAGTCATTGACTCTTAGCATATTAAAACCATTAAAACCACTACAATTGGCAGCCAAGATCAAAGTTTTATTCCAAAACTATTAAATATAGAAATGTCTACTTAGAAATATCAATCTGATGTTATCTATTGCCAAAACACAAAGTGATTCAATCCTTTCTTCTTAAAAGTGAATGTTGCATAAACCAATGTATTAAAACAGAGGTGCTTGCTTTACTGTACAATAAAAGATTATGTACACAAGCTCTTGCAATTTATCTCAGAAAAAACTATCGATCCAGTTCTCTGCCAGCCTGGCCACTGAAATTTTGGAAGCTGAAATCCCAATGCATTTCAAAGGATCTGGGTTGGAAAATGTGAGATTGCACAATATGAATTTAAATTTAGTTTATGCTAACGTGGAAGCCTTTACTACATTCCAAAAAGTTCATAACACCCTATTATCCTGGTCATGTACATAAAACAAATCCTTTCAAACAACATCTGCATTCAGTCAGACTTGGAAGCTGGCCACAACTCTTTTTTTATGTCAAAGTCTACATATCTGATATACGCTGCATCTTCTTATAAATATTTTTGAAAACCCATCTTTATTCTGGGCTCCAGGCATTGTGAACCACAACAGCTGCAAGGCTGCTACTGAAGTCAGAAAGTCTTCTATTATTCAAAACACTAATGAGTTTCTTTATTTTGCAAAACAAAGACAGAGAAAAGGTCACAGCCTTGTGAATAATCATAGTTTAATAAAATACTGAAAAGTACACTGGCCCTTGGGGAAAAGAAATTAACTTTCACCAGCCTCTTGTTTAGATTCTTGGAGAACAATATTCATTGGAGTCAACCACTATAACCAAAGGAATGCTGTACTAAACTATGTACTGTCAGATGTTGCACCAAACAACACTCTGAAATTAAATGCATAATCTCTTAACTAGACCTACAGTAAAAAGGTCAACTGCCTGATAAAATAGGATTTGTTTATTTATTCAAGAAGCTTCCTTTTCTTTTGAGCACGGCAGACTGTTTATTTCCAGACCCAACACATTTAAGTTGGTGAGTCAACCAGTATTGAAATTACACCATGGTTTTCTTAAAGCTATTTCAACCTGATCTAACTATGTTTAACAATTGTATAAATGACCTTTGATAAGGGCAGTCTAAGCAGTGACCACATCTGCCAATAGTGAAGAACTGATCCATAAATTAAGTTATAGTGGAATCATTTACTACTTCTCATTTTTGGCAATGTTGTGATGGACACAATGAGCCTGTCTAATCCAGACTGGCATCCTGATATGTAGAGATTACAAAACCTCAGTGGTTGGGAATTCTGGGATTTGCAACCCCAACAAGTTGAAACATACCAGGTTAGAAAGAATGCTATAAGGCACCATTTTAAGCATGCATTGTAATTAACTCTTACTTCTGTTTTGTTTTCATAAGCTTTTGAATCATTAAGAAATTTTCACGTCCCCTAGGATCAGCTACTTAGAGCTAAATAACCAATAAGATCCAAAGAACTACTACTTACATGAAATCTGGAAGTGAATTTCCTTTGACCTTGTTCATTAAGAATGGTGTATCAATATCCTTTGGCAATGAATTGCCTGTGTAATTGCATCTATATACTAAAACTCTTGTGTTTGCTTGACACTTTGTAACCTTCAATTTGGTGAAATGGTGCATCACGGTGAAACAATTGTTGAATTTTCTTAGCTCAAATGGGATAATTTACAGAAGACATCTAAAATCTGGGACCCATGACTCCCATGGGATTAAAATTTGGCAAAGTTGTGGCTGCTTTAGCACCATCACCGTGCTTTCCAACTATACTTTCCAGAAACTCATAGATTGTATGGAGCAAAGGACGATAGAAGGTGTGTATCCTCACCCTCTTTCCCGCCTCTCTATGGCCCCTGGGAGAATCAGCTGATAGCAAGGCCCGATGGATGAGCAGCAATTGGCTGCTTTGGAACTGAGGCTGAAATCTCTTAATGGCAGTGCCTGGTAAGGGAACAATGAGGGAGCGATTTGGATACCTGCTGATAAGACTGGCAGGGGGAAACAGGCGGTTGATAGGTGAGCCCTCTTCCTCCCTGGAGGGAGGGGACTCTTGGGGACACAGTGTAATGTGAAATGGGGATACAGTTTTCCTTGAAGCCCACTGCGCCTTTGGCTCCCTCTCTCCCCAGCAAACTGGCAGATAGTTCCAAGGTTGGCCAAGGAGGAAGAGGAGGCTTCACTGGGACCCTTCCAAGGACCAAGTGGAGAGGGGAAATGGCACATGACTATGTTGTATGTGGAAGGAATGGCCCAATGGGTCACGAGTTGTCTAGTATTATTGTCTAACATTATGTAGGAAATGGAGCTCGAGGGAGGGGTCAAACGTGTCATCAGTCTCAACCCCGTGTGTCCCGTCGGAGTCTGAATCTGTGGGGAAGATGAGCTGGAACTGACAGAGATTGAGAGGCCAGCTCCGTTGTCCTTGGAGAAAACTGAGGAAGAAAGAGTCAGTCCAGGCAAGGCTTTTCTGACTTAGTAACGCCTGCAAACAGGGAGAGCTCAGGAGAAGAGCAAGGATCTGAGAGCAAGGAGGGAAGAGAGATGGTGAGATCAACGCAGATTGAGCCGGCTACAAGGGAGGAGAGTGCCCCGCCCCCTTTCACAAGATACACCTGGGGACTGAGATATAAGGAGGTGCCAGTCGGAGGGGCATTTGTTGAGAACAAGCGTTGAATCTGTGGAGCCTTGTGTGCATTTGCCAAAGCCTGGATTGCTGTACTCTGTCTTGTGGGGCTTGCCAGTTTGCCTGCTTCACTGAACTTCTTGCTCTGGTTACTGTTTAGCTAACCTGGCTTATTGGACTGCTGGCAAAAGAAGAAGGGGACGACAGAGAATGAGGTGGCTGGATGGAGTCACTGAAGCAGCCAGTGCGAGCTTAAATGGACTCCGGGGGATGGTAGAGGACAAGAAGGCCTAGAGGAACATTGTCCATGGGGTCGCGATGGGTCGGACACGACTTCGCAACTAACAACAACATGGGACTGCTGGCTTACTGGATTATTTGCATCCAGAGGCTTTGAAGGTGCGTGTGAGAGATTTACTCCAGGACTTATAGTGAATGTGGGAACGTTTGGGGACACAGTTGGAGCAATAAAGGGGCGGTTTGAACTGCCAGCTGTTTGTGTCATCTCTGTGCCGTGCCCTGGGTCATCACACTTTGCACCCACAAAGGAACTAAGTCCAGCCCACCTTGAATTGCATTGTCTCTTATCTACTACCAATTGGTTTTGATTGTTAGTAGTTCTGATTCTTGTAGAGAGCTTTAGCATACAACAAACCTATATCCAGACTCCCAATTTCCAGCATATCACACATTGTGCCTATTACTAGGCAACACAAGAAAGGAAGTTCAAGCAGAATTATTTCTCCTCTTGTTGTTCTGCTAGATACTCAGCCTGCATTAACTAAAAGCTCTAACTTTCTTTCATCCAGAGGATAACCAACACAGGCATTTCTACTTTTCAGAGGCTGATGAACTATCGAGGGAAAGGAAATTGCACAAACATCTTTATTTCTAAAACTATTCACTCTGACAATCTTGTTTGTTTTCAAAGCATCTGGTACAGTTGCATTGCTCATGTAGCAGCTCAGCCTTGTGATATTGTTGTTGTTTTTATAAACCTATCCAGCCATAAATGTCAAAGGGGCCTCTCTGCCTTTTTCCTGCTTTGGATCAGACTACTCAACACACTGTCTGAGAAACTGCATTTCACCCCATCTCATTGTTCAGCAAAGCTGTAAGGATCAAATCTGTTTCACCAAACTTTCAACTGCTCAGTGATTAAAGCCCTTATTTTATTGTAATTTTGAATATTGTTTTATTTTTGTATGATATTTGTAAACTGTGTTAGCTGTCTTGAGTAGGCACCAGAATAGAAATGTGTGGTATAAGTTAAACAAATAAATAAATACTACAGACATGAAAGGGTTTATATTTTAATTCACTTCTAAGCTAGGCAATTAATGATCTTTCATACCATATACTATTCAATCAAGTAGTGTCATCCGAGGTACTTGAACGTATTATTTATTTTTCACTGAATAGCATGACTGAATGTTACTAACAGTGGCAAATGAAAAGCAAGATTCTGTTAATCTAAGATTTGCAATTCTAATAGCAAACATTTTTTTTAAATGTCATATACCGTATATACTCGAGTATAAGCTGACCCGAGTATAAGCCGAGGTCCTAATTTTACTCAGGAAACCTGGGTAAAAT
>JANHJO010000874.1:177614-191623 GCA_032468235.1 Pseudoxyrhopus heterurus
AGTCCCACATACTTGCAGTTTAAGGTAAGCTGTGGAGAAGAGGCTAGTAAACTGGGGGGAAGATTGAAGGTGAACTGCTATGTTCAAGCCGGGGTTGAAGAAGGCACACTGCTCCTCTGAGGTGAGGTAAAAGTGGCTTTGTTTTCCCCCTGGGTTTAAAATGGAGGCTGTCTGTGTTCTTTGCTCATTTGCATTCCTTGCCTCTATTGGCTGGAGAGCCTCTGATTGGCATACATTGTCAGTTGGGTTCTGAGCATGCTGTTGCTTTTTTGGTGCAAGTGCCCACTTTGGAAGCTTTTTTTTGGGTGTTCTGGGCTTCGGGACCCTGACAGGGACCTTGTCTGTGTGGAAAACTACCCGTAGGGGAAAATTCAGAAATCTCCAGCTTGAAATAAACTTTTCTATAGAACGCATACAAACTTACAACCTCTGCTTTATATATATAGATTCATACTTTTGTGAACTACTGAGATCTTGTGATTATAGCAGGATACAAATTGAGGAGAGGATGTCAATGTCCAAGGACACTTTAATGCAGATCTCAAGGCGACCATATCGAAAAAAATGAAGATCTAACAATAGATGGGAGAACTCAATATGAAACGAAGAGATTTTAGGCAGTTTCAGGGATCACAATTAGTCTACATACTGCAGTAGCTAATTGGTAGGATGCTTGCAATCTGTCCTCTTTAAAACTTTCACCTACATCTTTCTTCCTCTACCTCTCATCCCAGTTTAAATTTTACATTAAAATAGCTATGGTGTACTCCAGGAGTGGGCTGCTGAGGGTTCGCAGGGGTTCGGGAGAACCCCTTGCTAAGAGTCTGTCCAGTTCGGAGAACCCCCCAATCCCATTCCTGGCTGGCCTCACCCTGCCCACCCATCACCTCCCAGGAGTCTCCACGCGGCCCGTTTTGGATCCCAGGTAAGTGCAGGGCCTCTTGTGAAGGCTCAGGGAGGGCAAAAAACGGGCCTCCCAGAAGTTCTGGAGGTCCAGAAACAGGCCCGTTTCCAGCTTCCAGAGCCCAGGGTAGGCCGTTTTTGCCCTCCCAGAGGCTCCAGGAAAGCCTTCGGAGCCTCGGGAATGTGAAAACAGCCTCCCCGCCGTGGTGCAGGAAGCCGACTAGGCCACACCCACCATGACCACGCCCACCTGGCAACTGGGCAGAGAACTTGCTAAAATTTTTGCAGTCCACCCCTGCTACTGCCTACAAAAGCTTGTCTTTCCAATAAAATGTGCTATCAGATTTCTCATTTCTGGCTACCATAGATGTAATACAGCTTTCCTCCCACATTGTCTAGAAAGAGAAACTGATATTTCTTAGGTTTGTATCAGGATAATAATAACCATTATAAATCTTGATCTGATGACACATTCATGACCATGTGTAATAGAGGAATGGGGGACTTTATATTCCCCAATCGGTACATCTTTTTTAAAGGGGTCAGGGGTGGGAATTCTGGATAAGTTATTGTAGTATTTTTTTAATATATAAGCATTCTTTGGTGACCTAGTCAAGGCTCCCCTCGTTTGTAGCAATTTATAATAAAAGAACTATCATCCTTTACAGAGTCTAAAGGAATTATCATATTGCATAGAACCTATGTTACACAATACTTGTTTTATTTTGTAAACCAGTATAGTTTTAATAAAATGATTTGAGGAGTGTTTTGTGTTTGTGAGGGCTTGTTAAGCATATAATCACTCATTTACTATATACAAATCATCCACATTCTATTTCCTGAAGCTCTGTTTTCTTGCCAAGACCACAGTTGAGGAGCATTTATTACAGGAACTACTATTTGAATGGAATTCCTAAAATTGTAGTGGAAAGTCCACATTTGCTTAATTGCATGTCAAGAATTTAATATATAAAAATTGAATTTGACATCACTGTTGGTTCTAGTCCTAAGGAGAAAAAAAAAATAGGCTGAAATCCTACACATGCTGAGAATAAGTTTCTTTGAACTTGACAAGGTTTAACCAAGTAAAAATGAATACTGCTGAACTAACAGACACTGTAATTTGAAAGCATGACTGAAGGAAGTCAATTCTATTTTGCTGAGATGTACTTGAAAGATGGATGGGTAAACACTTCCTTGGAACAAGACAAAACTGGTAGGAAAGAATAGATAGCTTTTTCAAAATCATTAGCAATAAACATGCTGATGGATAATAGTCACAAGCAACATGTATAATTAAAGAGAATGTCTCTTTCTAGTAAAGAAAAAATGCAGGGAGTGAAATACTGCTGGAGAAGAACAATGCAGCAAAATTAGCAATTCAATAAAATTAGATTTCCTGAAAAAAGCTAGTATTTTGCTTGAAGAGCTGCTAAAGCACAGTGTAAAACCAGCTCAACCATGGGAAGTCACAGATGAGTAAAAGAAAAGCTTGATTTTGGTGATCATCTGTAAAAATAGGAATAAGATTATTATTGGATTATACTGCTTCATTATGTAAGCATGACATTCTTTATATGCTTCCTGTCTCAAAATTGACTGGATAACAAAAGCAAGCAGGTATGAGAGAAATAAATTAGTATAGAGTCAACTTCCTCCACACATTCTACAACCAGATTTGAGACTACAAACTGTATTTGAAATGGATCAATTTAAAATAACATGTATCACATTATTCCCTCCCTCTATGCTTTAATGGGTAATCTTTTGAGAACCAAGCAACAACATTCAGCTTGCAAAATGAATATGGAAAATGAAAAATATGGAGTTAGATACTGAAACAGAAAATACTGGAAATATTGTTTATGTCTTTTTACATATAACTCAAGGCGACTTTTACAAGACAGGATGTTATTTTATCCATTTGCAATATTTTTTCTCCTTTGAAAAGAATGAACTCTTAGGTAGAAAGATACAGACATCTAAATAAGAAAAAATAAACTCTTGGTACGCTGGGATAACATATTCTAGATTTAGAACACTCCCTTAATATCCTGTTCGTTTGAGCTAGCAATCCCTTAGCAAGAAAATTAAAGAATACCACAAGGGAATATTAAATGTCATCTCTGCATCTGCTGCCAGCAAATGTTTACCAGAGAGTCATACATTTTTCATGCTAAGTAACCTAAAACGTTAATAAGAATTCTTGACTGCTATTCTATCCAACATGAAAACTTATACAAGATATATATCTAATTAGCTTGCCACTTGATATCATTGTCAAAACATTTATTCATATTCCTTTTAGTGAACTGAATTGTGCCCTTGCACCATCATAAAAACAGATATACAGTAACTTTTAAGCAAGAATGCAATCGAATGAATCTATTCAGAAAGAAGTACGGTTTACTAATATTTAACAAAACTTTCTCCCAAATAAGCTTGTATAAGATTGCAAAAAAGGGAAGATGGAGAAATGAAATCTGAAGGTATTAGAGGGGGAAATAGCCCAATGTTTTTAAATTTAAAATTATCTTTTGTAAATGTAAGTATAATGAATGTATTCTTCATTAGATAAATTTTAAAATGAGAAGAAAAGACAGAGTTTCTAGAACAATCCAACTACCGGTAATATCTGAATTTAGGTGCTTATTAATCTCCAATGGACAAGTTATTTTTAAAGACTGTTATTAAGAACACATCTATATATACTGAAACAATATGTATTACAAATACTCATGGTCATTTCAATTGTTTTCAATGTTTTATTAAAAAAATAAATCTTTGTCAACATGTTTATCAGCTTGCTGCATGAATGATCCTTTACCATAATATTAAGAGAGAAACATTGCATTCTTCACATCTTGAAAAGGAATACAAGCTCCAGGCCATTCTCAGGAACAGAACCAAACAAATAAAAACTAGAATAGGCCACAACCTATTAAAAACAAAAGCAAAATCTAATTTCATATAAATCCAAATATTGCAACAAATAATCTTGCATGAGAATGTGCATTTTGCTATATAAAGTTTCCCTACGATGTGTTCAAGTAACACTAAAAAAAAATCAAAATAAGTAAATTACACTTGTTGTCAACCCCTTGTTTATTCTTGCTTCTCTTTTCTACTGCTACTCAGACAAATTTTAGACATAGACTGGAAAATGTAGAATAAATGTTTGTCTTTCTTTCCTAATACCAAGAATTGATTTTACGTTAATTTGTAGGAACAAATAATCTCAATTCATTTGTTTTAATACTGATAGTGTTATGAGAGCCCTACTATTGTGCATCTATTAAAAATAATTTATGAAGGAAAACATGGAAAGCTTTGCCATTAAGTTACAATCCTATTATTGTTACACTGAAGTCTATAGGATTTAAACAAGGTAAATGCAGGGGAGCAGACCAAAGCAATGTATTCTTCGGAATTTTTCTTTGGCAAAGCAATCTCTGATGCTGTACAAAATATGACTATTGTATAGGTGACATCAACATAATAATAGTAAAAATTGGGTGCAAATATAATACTTTCTACATAGAATGTTCCACTGTGAAAAGGGTGAAAAGGATTGTATGTTGCAATAGCAATATTGCCTGTTTCACCTACAATATTTTTCATTTATTACATCAAAGGCATCCTCCTTCCCAACAAGAAGAATTTATTTTTAACAAAGGCATTATTCAACAAACATATTTGCAAAAGTGTTTCAGTTCCCTTATTTGAGGGCAATATCTTGTGAGTATTTTTAAAATGTAGTACGACCTAGTTGCTTCCTTTTGGATTTTTAGAGGTTGGTAGAAGAAGGCTATTGTCTTTTTACACAATTTAAAAATCAAATTACATCATGGAAATAACGCCAACAAGATGACTTAGAATTATTAGAGACTTCTAGTTAAGTAAGAAGCAAGCAAGCAATGATGTCTAGCAATATTTTGGTTTTTTTGTGCATTACAAAAAATAGTACTCATACATTAAAAAAAGTTCAGATAGATAAAGCACATATGAATGCAACATTCAGAATTCTGGCAGAAAATTTAAGGTGGGCAATTTGCTGCTACATTTACCAAAAATACAATTTTATAATGAAAGGATTGTGAAAATACATTTAAACAATATTCAGGAACCACATAAAATAATAAAGGAGGATCTAACAGAACTACTCAAGCCAACCTTTGAAACTCCATTAAATACTGCTTGAGTAAGACTTGCAATCAGAAAGCAGCATTTCCCAAGTACTTGTGAAGTTACTTCTCCCAGTATCTGAAGCATTAGTTGCTGAATATTGTATTGCCTGCACTTGGATTTTAAATGCAAACCACTCACCTTGGAAACACAATGCATTTAGACACATTCTTAATTTTTTTTGCACATTTCTGAAGCAGAACATCTTGTAATGGCAAGTGTAAATTAAAATATGAATTTGATTACCTTTCTACATAAGCATTCCCCATGCAATATAGAAGTCTTACTGGGAAATATTCAATGATAATTTTACTTAACACAGAAAAAGTTAACCAATTTATCCTATAAATATTTTATTTGTTTTGTGTCTATAATTTGCTATTAAGTTCTATAAACAGAAACACATAACAAAGGTTTCCTAAGTAGTGAAAAACATAATTACAAAGGTTGAAAAAAGTTGGCCTAATCAACATATATACAGATTATTCTATTTAGTACATTGGGGGAATTGGATTTATACCCTCAACAGTAAGTTTACTTACTGGTAATACTAGAAGTCCTTTGTTTTGGTAAAGACAAGTACATTTCAGGGTGTTTTTCCCCTTTTTTTTTAATTTGATGTATGGCTAACAAATGACAAAAGATTCAGCTGCTGATAAATTGTTCTGTTCTTTCCTGAAAATATTTCTCTGTTAGATTACTGTCTTTCTGTCCCTTTTTTTCTTTGTTTTGCTGTTCTTGTAGATTCAGGATTATGTTTTTTATTTCTTCTCGTTTTGTTTTCATTCTTGGATGTGGAAACCAGTCTGTTAGATTCATTGGTAGACCAAAGCTTAGAATAGGAGTCTGGGAGAAACCAAACAGATTAAGTTTACAATAGCATCTACATGGAATTTCTGCATAATAACATTGTACAAAGCATCTAAGAATGCATCTGTACAGTTCTATTGTTTAAATATTACAAAATCACTATTAATAAACCAAAACTGTCTGGGCAGACATTACTGTATTTATTTTATTCACAGTTTATACTGTACTAATTATACATATGTGTATGTGTAATTTTAACAATTACTTGCCATTTTTAAAACAATGTAAGATATAAATTATGTAAAATGAATGAAATGTTGAAACCAAATTAAATAACTTTAAAAAAAAACACTTTTTGTTAGAACAAAAATCCTAACATAACATTCACCTCAAAAAAGCTCTCCACATACTGTAAAACATAAACTCCACAATCACTGAAATTGTTCTGTTGTGGCACTTTTGGGTTTGAGCCTTTCATGACATCTTTGGAGAAACTTCGTCTGCTCCCTTTCCTTACTTCCCATTCCACTTCCAAATACCTGCAACACAAAAATCAAACAAGCACGAGAAGACCATTTTTATTGAGTATGCCAACATGGAAGATAGTTTAATATTATAGAGACTGATTACTTACTCCCTTAGTGTTCTGACAACATTTGATCGGGAAGGGCCTCTTAGTGAATCCATGAGCAGAATGCAAGGCCTAAAAAAGATACAATATGTTTTCACTTCTTTGCTATACTGTCACATTAAATCATTTTGGTTACAGATATGAAGAACCCTTTTCTGTTCACATTATGAATAAAGTATGGTGCTCAATTTTGTTTTTATCCAAATAGCAAGTCTACAAAAATTGCATGGTGATCTATAATTAGATTCAGCCTTTGATTAAATTCAATACTGAGTAGGAACCTTTGTTATAAAAACAGGTCCAAATAGAACAAAAATGGGTACACTTAAAGTAGCTCTGAAATACTACATTTTTGGAACCTGTGAGAGTTTAAAAACACTTTTTAAAAAAATTGTTCAGTGATAATTGAAAAGCTACATTTAATATTCTTCCATATAGAGCAAGAGGCCTGTTATAGCTTATGACTATTTATTAAGCTCTTCACAAAGGAAAAAAAATAGTTCAATATTACAAGTCAGTCTCTTGGCCTATATGCTATATAATACTTCAAAATTAATGTTTAGAACAGTACTACAGACTGGGCTATGTATGTTTGAAAAACAATTCTTGTGGAACTTTTGCAAGACTGAAAAAATTAAATACATGGCTACTTAAACAATTGATTGAAATATGTCTAAAACAATCCTTCAAGTAGGTACATCTTTATTCAGACTTACAGGGAAACCTGTAAAAAAGATACAGGTATTTTACTACGTAGCAGAAAGATGCTGCTACTCAATAAAACACCAATTCTGAGGCACTTCTTTAAGCCATTTTAAAAATATGCACAGCTGTGATATGAAATAATACAAAGGAATAAATTGTTTTTCCACATTATTCCAAGAAGACAGATGTAATTTTAACTTGCAAATTATAGTACCTATATAATTTCACTAAATGGAATCTGGAAAAATAAGACTTCAGTAATATTCTCTATCCTACACCCAGTTATTTTAACTTTAACTTTAACAGCATTATTATTCTTTTCTCAGTCAGGGAACTACTTGGATATGAGGGGGCAATTCTAATGATAATTAAAACTTCCTATTACAAAAAAAATTAAGAAACTGATTACAACATAAAAAACATTAAAGTGAGAGCCAGTTTGATGTAGTAGTTAAGGCATCAGGCTGGAAAACAGGAGAGTGAGAGTTTAGACACAAGGCCAGCTGGGTCACCTTATGCAAATCATTTTCTCAGTTCTAGGAAAAAAGCAATGGCAAACCTCTTCTGAAAAACCTTGCCAAGGAAACTGCAGAGACTTGTCCAGGTAGTTTTTGAGAATCAAACACAATTGAAAGGAAGAAAAGAAAAGCAACATAAATAGATTGGAGGTAAAATGTTGGGATCTTTAAAGAATTTTCCCCTTTTCAATGAAAAGCTGGCATCTGATCTAATAATCCATGGATCAGTTATTCTTAGATGTCAGCCAGAGAGCAAGATACTGAACCACCTCTCAGAATCTACTTGGGCCAAGGTCTAGCTTAAAGACATAATAGTCTTTCACTCTAGTAGTCTCAAGGTAAACATAATCCACATCTTATCAAACAATAATTATCAATTATATTTGTTTTTCTGAATTTAGCTCAATTTGATGAAGAACGTATTTACAATGGACACAGCTGATCAAAGTTGTCCGAGAACTTAATTATTATTTCTAGAAGACTACAGTTGGATCCCAGCTTCTCTTACTGAAGCACAAGATTTAGTGAAGGTTTTCTGTCAAGAAAAACAGACAGAACAAATAGTTGATCCAGTTTCCCCTTAAACTAGTATTCCAAAAAGACTTTGAAAGCTAACAATACAGGTAGTCCTCTACTTACAACAGTTCATTTAGTGACCATTTGAAGTTACAATGGCACTGAAAATAGTGATTTATGACCATTTTTTCACTTTTGTGACCATTGCCGCATCCCCATGATCACACAATCAAAATTCAGATGCTTGGCAACTGACTCATATTTATGACGGTTCCAGGATCATGTGATCAACTTTGGTAACCTTCTGACAAGCAAAGCCAATGGGGAAGCCAGATTCAAGTAACAACTTTAATACTAACTTGACAAATGGAGTGATTCACAGAGCGTAAAATGGGACAAAACTCACTTAACAAGTGTCTCACTTAGCAACATACATTTTGGGCGTAAGTCAAGGACTACCTGTAATACAAAAGTAAATTAGAAAGAATTTTAAAAATGACGAACAGTTTGGGAGCAAAAATTTTAATGTTTTTCAAGGTGGCATTTCATCTTTATAGCTTATCTGAAGATGTATACAAGTTATAAATATCTTACTTTAAAACTTACTGTTTGCATATGTTCGGTTTTAGATGCCATTGTCCTAATTCTGAATTACAGTTATCATCAGCAAGATCATCATCATCACTGCTATTCTCCTAGGGAAAAAAATTTATTTTAATATAATGTCCGAAATCAGAGTTATGAGAAAAATAGGGATCTACTACATGATCTGAAGTACATAGGCAGAAATTCAGTTTCCCGAAACTTTATCAACAGTAGCAATTAAATGTTGAACTATTCTAAATTCCAAATATACCTTTGAGATTTAATAAGTTTGGGGTAATCAGAAATGGATATATATGTAAAAGCACGGTAATCTCCATTTACTTCTGATACTTTATTCAAAACAAATTTCTGAATTCGTTTACCATATTTCATTCTATGTCTTTTGCATCTGCTCTGGGAGAAGAATCTCAAGTTACTAATACAAATAAAGTAGATTCTGCAAGCCTGGCATCTGCTTATTCTCCATTTTTCAAAAAGCTACATTGGAGCATTATTAAATAGTATAAAAGTAACCCAACATATTTATCATCTTCTAACTTTTCTTAATACTGTTAATAATTGTAACAGTAACAGTCATCAAAAACTGACCAGTATTTAATTCCCATAATTAATTTCTTACCATGGAAATAATTATTTCATTAGTAAAAGCAACTATTTTTTAAAAATGTTTTCACTTTTTGATTTTTTTTTAAAAAGCCAAAAGTTCATTTAAGGTATTCAAACACTCTGCTGAAATGCCATCTCCCAATACACATAGGATTCTACCAAGCAATTTAAAGAAATCTTTGGGGACATACCAGCTTACACATCGACAACTAACCCTGAAATCAGTGTTTATCAAAATGCATATTTCTTCATATACATGATTAAACTCTAATTTAAAAATGATTTCATAGTACAGTATTAACTTTACAATCTTGTAAAATTTTAAGGACACCCCAGATTCCAACAGTATTTCACTCTTTTTCAGCAGTTAGAAGGCATGCATGGACCTCCACAGCCACTTGGTATTTTCTCCCCAATTAGAGTGGCAAAAAGCATCTGAATTGGCCCTCTTGTCTTTGGATCATACGAATATTAATTATTTCTTTTAATTGTTCGGACTTGGACGATACCCAGTTCCAAAACAATTCTGGGTGGCTTACATCTATCGTTTGGAGGTGCACATAAATATGATTATTATAAAATAATTCTTGCACCAGCTCAAAAATTGATTTCTTCCTTTCAGAAGAATGACTCTTTCTAATTAAAACACTGGATATAAGTCAACACTGCACACTTATTTCATCAGCCAGCCCATTTGGTTGTAGAAATTAACATGATCAATATAATGCAGAAAAAGCAGGGACACGGGTTGTCTTGAAACAATCCAACTATGAAATTGATGGTTTGAGAGGTGGGGGAATTAAGTGTGAAACCAAATTGGCTGTTTTCGTCCAAGCATGAAACAAAATGCGGCTGCTTTGAATAGTATTATTTGGAATGTCCCAGTGGCTATTTCCTGGCTTATGACTGAGTTGCCCTTTTTCAGTCAGTTTCCAGTCTATCCAGGACAATAGTAGGTCCTAGTTAACTGCTATTAGTTTAGATTGGTTCAGATGACGCAGTGGAAAAATTACTGGGAGGAAAAAAGATGGTTGCAGCTATATGGCTCATAAAAATTAAACCAGGCAAGCTTTTTCTTTGGGGAAAATAGCATTCATTTGATAAGTATTTTCTGGTGGTTTGGGATAGGTTTTTTTTGAGCTTTGGGTGTGAGTACATGCTGGGCATATTTATTCTCTTGTAAACATTAAACAAATAAAAGGCTGCTGCTGTTGTTTGACAGCATGAATAACATTATTTATGCAATCAAAAAAGCAGTGGCAGACTTTTATTCAATTCTTTTGTTGCTACCAGCTACACCTACGTGCTAACAAAAGCATCAGCATAGAAAAAAATTGCTTTATTGAATAAATAATCTGAAAAAGCCAAAAAGAAAACTTGATCAAGATGAGATGTTTTCCCCTTGTTTCTTTTATTTTATTCTTTTATTTATTTGTTTAAAATCAAGCCCTTCACCAAATCTGTAATTGATTAATATTCAGCATGGACTACTACTACTCTTGTGAACCTAGAGTAAAAAGAATTAGGAGCAACTAGCTGCACATCCCCATTTACCAAGGTCACAACTCCCGAAAGGTTTTTAATTCTGTTCTGAAGAAAATAGAAAACTACTACAGATTTTTTTCCCACTAGAATACTGTTAACTCAAAATCTCCTCTCAAAACATTATGCCCCAAGCTGAAATCAAAAACATTTTTTTATTTTGTGCACATCCTTAAAACATAACCTAATACTAAAAATCTGTATGTAATGAAGAGCATTAGATAAGATCACATAGAAAAGCAACCAGGATATATATAGTTGCAGAGAACATATTTAAGCTTTTTTTTTTTTTTGCAAACTGACAAAAACTGATGATCTGGATGACTTTAAAAACAGAATTTCCAGCCTACAAATATAATTATAGATGGAGCTGGCCTTCTGCTTACATTTGTATAAGGTGGTAGCAGGATTTTATTTTACTGGATTAATTTTTCTTTAAAAGATCTGACATTTCCCACCAGCTACAAGGTTGACTCAGCCTTCCATCCTTCCGAGGTTGGTAAAATGAGTACCCAGATTGTTGGAGGCAATAGGCTGACATTGTAAACCGCTTAGAGAGGGTTGCAAGCCCTGATAGGCGGTATATAAATACAGTGCTATTGCTATCCGCATTGCTCCTGCCGCCTAACTAGCGGAGACCCGACTATAAGCCCTGTTGCGAAACAGCTGATTGTCGGATTGTGGGAGGGGTGACGGTAGGAGAATAAAGAAGCGCTGACCAGGGTATGAGTCTTCCCTGAGGAGTTTCTCACTCTTCTAAGGAAGCCAGTCCCCTGATACCACCACGCATAATGCAAGAAGCGAGAATGCTTTCAATTGTGAATCGAGAAATCAGTTGTTGCACTAGACGGCGTCACTTAGCCGGTCTATATACCCTGACACAAGTGAGAACTCTTTGGCCATCAGTTGTTCTTCCACTTGGTTTTTCCTCAAAACCCTGAGGAAGTGGAGTCTTTTGACCGAGTGGATCTCGCCTCCTAAATTTACTTTATGGAAGTTAGATAGCCCCCACCTCAATTTACAGAGAGACCCCTGGCGATGTATGATTTCAAGACAGAAAGCTAAAAACCGCATCAAAGTGCAACATGTCCCTAAAGGAATCCACTCAGGGGCCGCTGCCCCCTCCGAAGGCACCCCTCCTCCTCCGTGACTCCCCCCCCCGCCACGTTGGAGCCCCTCTAACCCATCGTGGGTGTCGCTCAGGATGCTGGGCCGCCCTCTCCTGCTCCGGGCCGCCTTTCTTCTCCCCCGGGGGGGCAGGTGTGGCCGGGGCCGCTGCGGGAGACCCGGCCGGGGACCTGAGCCGCTTGAGCCCGGGTGCGCGCAGGCAGATCGCCGCCGTCATGTCAAGGGCGGAGCAGGCGCTGCCCGCAGGAAAGACCGGCGGCCCGGAGGCGCCTCCGTTGACAAGGAGCTCCCGGGGAGAATCCCCCTCGCCGGCTCCTTGCCCAGCGCTTCCCTCCGGAAGGAGAGGCAATATTGGTAGCTGGTCCTCCAAGAGGCCATATGTTTGGCTGGTGTGTCGTCCAAGTGGCTCCTGAGCCTCCCAAAGGTTCGTTCCCAGCCGGGGAACATCCTGAGCGGCCCTTCTGGGGGTCCAGGGGGTCCCCTGCTCCTTGTCCTCCCTGAGAGGGAAATTCTCCTTGCTTAGTTCCCCCCGTTGCTTCTCGTCCTGCCTTCGGGGGCTTCGGAGAACAATGTGGTTGTCCTGATGGTGACCTGAGCGTCACCGAGGTTCCCTTCCCTTCGCCACGGAAGCCTCTCCATCCCTGGGAAACGGCGCTTCTGTCCGCTCTTCTCTTCCTCGCCGGCTCCCGTCTTCGGCGCGGCTGCCTCGGTGCTGCTGCTGCCGCCTCTTTGCAGCGTCCGGCCAGCCTGCTCGGCGGCGGAGGAGCCGCGCGAAACGAAGGAGGCCATTTGGGAGGAAACAACGTCTTAGGAATGAGGGAAAACCGGGGCTGAATAGAATCTGTAGCGTCTCTAAAGTGGGAGGCGATATAAACTGGAGAAATACGTCCAATAAAGTTTACCTGAAACAACAGGTTGGTGTAAAAGAGAGAGAACGATCATCCAGCGCTTTTACTGTGGTTCAGTGGGAGATTCTCGATTTCTGACGCGGAGGGTCGGCTTCGATTCCCGACCACTGCAACTCGCTTTGGTGCTTTGGGTGGTCAGTCGAAGGTGGGCCCGTCTCAAGACTTCCAGCAGGAAGGCCGGACAATGCAGGGAGCCCTGCTTTGAAAGCCCCTTCCAGCACTTCCGGCCCTGACTTCGTACAGTGGAGTCCTCAGGCAGACCAAGGTCTCGGTGCACCTCCTGATCTCCCCCTTTCCTGCCTCAAAGGGAAGAGGGGAACCTGTCAGCCTTTTAAAGGGACTTTCCTGCACTCTCGCCACAGCAGAGGCCAGGGCCCCAATGCAAGGTCCCAGGATGGAAGGTCTGCCACCGAGTCCCTGTTGGATCTTCGTGGTTACTTCTTCAAAGTCCCCCTTTCCCTCCCTTCCGGATACTGCTGAGAAGCGCTCTGTGCTTAGAGCTCGAAGCATTGTTAGAGACCCCGCACACCCACTCCACGGTCTGTTCCTCTTGCTCCCCTCCGGGACGAGGTTTGGAAGTATCTCTAGCAGGACTTCCAGATTCTGTAACAGCTTTGTTCCCTATGCCATCCGTCTGGGAATCTCGCAGGGTTCGTTTTCCTCACCATAAATATGTATAACTAGACTGTTGTTTCTTGTACTCTTGTTTCTCTGTGTCATATAATATATGCTGGTATGTACATAATTTTGTATTTATTTGTTTGTTTATCTTGTCATGTTTATATAGTGTAAAAGTGGAGGTGGTGAGGTTTATGCAATGAAATTTCATTTTTAATGTATGCCAATTAGTGTACATTCAAAGTGACAATAAAGTTGTTCTGTTCTGTTCTATTCTATTCTATTCTATTCTATTCTATTCTATTCTATTCTATTCTATTCTATTCTATTCTA
>JANHJO010000875.1:0-16931 GCA_032468235.1 Pseudoxyrhopus heterurus
GCTGTGGGGTCTCCGCGCTGCGATCAGTCGTCCCCCCCCCCGGGCAAGGCACGTTCGCAGCTGTTGGCAGCCTCCTGTGGACATTGACAAGGGGATCCAATCTTTCCGCCCGATCCCTGTGGCTCTCGGTGCCTCTGCCGTAGTGGAGATGGGAGGCGGCAAAGAGTGAGATCCGTGGAGCTGCAGTGAGTCATGCGACGGAACAGCATAACGGCTCAAGCCCCGTGTAAGAATGAGAATGGAGAAGTGGAAGGAATACGAATTACTGTCCGGGTTCTCTTTTTTTCCTCCCCCCCCCCCCGGAAAGCGACTCTCTTAATTTATTAGGGCTTATTAAATACACACACATAAAAGCGGATCTGTACTTGCCTTTGCTTGGCAACAGCATTCCGCCTTTGCGAGGTTGAGAGGATGTTTTTGTTGCTGGGTGGGAGTGACATCAAATTGACCATGCCCACTTAGGCATGGCCAAGGGGGTCATGTGACTGGGTGGGAGTGTCATCGAATTGGCCACACCCACCCAGGTTTTGCAGCCCCCCAGCGTTTTGTTTTCTGTGGGAAACGGGCCCAAGTGGCCCTTTGAGTGAAAAAGGTTGCCAACCCCTGTTCTAGGGAATGTATTTCCAGTTGCTTTTAATGGAACTTTTAAAATCAAATTCAGTGAAAGAAAATATCATTTTTTCCTAGTAAAAATCATTGCAGAAACTCATTGGACAAATCTTAAAATTGGGCAACTTCTTAACTAATATTTCTATCACAATATTTAGAATATTAAAGTTATCAATTTAATTAGAAGCAAACTTGGAGCAGTCACTATACATTTTGACATGGTAAAAGATAACTTTTTAAAGCTTTATCTAAATGCATTAGAAGCACTGAATGATAAATAATTTTAGCTTCTCAAAGCCTTTCTGGCTATTCACCCATTTATAACTCATGTAAATGCTGATTTTTCTAGGATATAAGTTGGCAAAGTAGCAAAGTAGAGAATCCTCAGTTTTTAAAGTTGTTTACATATGGAGGGCAGTCACTTCTTGTAGTATCATGTATCTTTTCCCAAAACAGAAAGTCTTATTGTTGTAATGACTCAATAATCTTTCAAACTGTTGAGGAAACAGGTGCCTTGTCTTTTGTTTGGGCACTGGAAAGCTCATTGCCTAAATACAACTTTGCACAGGAATTCTTCATAACAGAAAATCTCTGCTAAGCCCATTAAAATGTGGGAAAGAGATGGTAGGTGGTGTTTACTAATCTTAACAAATGTTCATATGTTCATAAATGGGAAACACAGCTGCATTTTAAAACACAAGCAGAACATTTTGAGCCACATTTTGTAATGCTGAAGTTTTCCTATTAAAATGCCAGTACTTTTTGCACATTAAAGTCATGTCCAGTAAGGTGATCAGAGTTCCTGAAATTTAACACAAAATAGGTACTCAGCATAGTTTGTAGTTTTTAACCTGTGAAGCCAGTAATTGAAGGAGCAAAATTTAGAGATGGGTTACACAGTACATTATAAACCCTTGCATTCCTATAGGTACTTATTGGAAGCAGTTGTGGCTATGTGGAAACTGTTGTCTCAGAATTTGCCTCATATTATATGTTAGAATTAGAAATTCTGAAGACTTGAGTCTAGATTGGCAGAAATATACATAGCGTAGAGAGTCAATTTGGTGCAGTGGTCAAGTCATCTCTCTCAGCCCTAGGAAAGAGGCAATGGCAAACCACTTCTGAAATCTTGTGAAAACCACTGCAGGGACTTGTTCAGATAGTCTCTGAGAATCAGAGACAATTGAACAGAAGGTAAAAAAATGCAAGTTTACCTGATGATAATAATGTATCAATATAAGAAGAAAATACCGCATTTTAAATACTATGATATTTAAGTAAGATCAATATCAGCATTCCAACCAAACTCTCCATCTCAATTCAGCATTCAGAAACAAAGTCCATCCAAGTAAGAATTTATTAGAGAAGTCATATTGGCACATCTGGGAAAACCCGAATCTGAAATCCCGCGTTTTCCTCTGCTATATTAAACCCATATCCATCCCTCTTACTGATGACCCACAAGTCACACTTTGCAATCTACCTCCATTCTGAACTTCCGTCAAGTCCGCTCACTCCCCTCCAAACTCCAGCGACTCAGCCTTGAGCTCTGGCTAAAGAATGTTGTTGTGGCTATCCTCCCTTCTCACTTCACTTTCATTCCCACGGTTACTCATCCTCTCTTGTGGCAGCCCCAAATCTGATTCAAGATGGATCTGGGGCTGACAATCATATTTTCAGAACAGTAAGTGATTTAAGGGAAGAGATAGAAGAATTTTTTTTTTAATGCAGGTCAAAGACTTGGAACATTACTCTGCAAGTTTTTAATGTGATTCATTATTACAATCTTTATTACGTTTTGTGGTTAATTTCATTAAAAATATGACAGGCAAATTCTGGCAGAACTAGGTTTGTGCATAGCCAGGATATAGTGTCAATTTCCGTGCATATTGCAACTAATAAGGATAATATTTCTTTATTCTGTATAATCACTTTAAGTTCTTTCCCATATATATATAATTGAAAGCCAACTGAGTTCTTGCTATGGGAATAACAAAGAAAGTATTCTAATAATACTTAGAAAAAATGTAGGTGTAGCTCATTAATTCCATTTCCCATGACACTGAGTCTGTTTTTTGACCAGCAGATAGGCAAGATAAGCCTTTACCAACCTGATGTCTTTCAAAACTATATTAAATTTCCCATGGTTTCCAGACAGATGTTTGCTAGAGGTGACTGAAATTGAAGTTCAGCCGATCTAGAAAATGCAAGATTTCAGAAAGCTAGATAGGATCAATTGAGTTAGCATTGTTGGAGTATGCTAAAATAACGCTAGTGAGAAATGTTGAGACTTGATGAGATACAGTTGAGAACTAGTTTATTCCAAATTAATATCCACTGTATAGAAATATAGTACTGTATCCAAGATCCCAATTTGTTTTTTTCTTTCATAGACATTATGAAATGTATGTTATATACAGTACAGTATGTTACAAATACCATCTGGTGAATTATACGAAGATTGGTTGAATAGTGATGAGTTTGATACAACTGAAACCAATAAGATACAGACCTAAAAGCTGTTTTGACAACTGAGTAATGGAGAGTAATGGAGAAAATCAAGGATTTTCTTAGCTGTAGCTATTTCTACAATTCCGTATGCTACATTCATCCCTGTTTCAGAATAAAGATTGCTTAAGAATGTGGGAAAGAGAATAGATGAGCTATCCCATGATTTCCAGAATATTTACATAGATCTTAAAAATATACCAGGGCAGAAAGCGTGAAAGAAATTTATGTAGGTCTAACAGATCAGATTTAATCTGAGGAAAGGCCCCACAAGTGCCACTTTGGTGTACTAACCAGCTATTATATATCCTTACCATTAGCTCTCCCTTCAGGCCTAGAATTAATGGGAACAGACACAGGGAGATTTCTTTGTGTGCTACTGTGCTGAGTGTTTAATCTATGTACAGGCTGACTTAAGCAGGGTAGTTTTGTTAAGTCTTGTTTTTGTTCATGAGCTCCTTAACAATATTTTCCATTTCTAGAAATAGGAAACCTTATTGGATAAGTTCCAGAAAGGGGAAAATCAAATACTATCATAGTCATGTTGTTTCTGACAACCTATTATTGGTTGTGAGCATTGTATCCTCTTGGAAAGACTTAGGTTGTGCTGTCTTCCTGGTATGATTTGTACAGAGTTAAGAACATGCTGAAATTTATAGAGCAAATTCTTCTCCAACTACTGATCTTTAGTTGGCAAATTATCACTGTCTTTTGATTTAACTCGATCTTGTTTAGTAGCAAAATATCTTAGCTGGGTGTATGACTAAACCTTCAGAAAAGGGATAATATTGGCAATTTTTGTTCCTAACACTGAGACAGGGGAAGTGTTTTGTTTTAAAACATCTGGGAAGTTAAACGGTGATCCATATAAATTTGGTGATACCAGAATAATAGTGTCTCACAGTAAGAAAGTAAAGTCCATCTTTGACCCAACAGATCAGCATGCCTTTTAGCTGATGAAATAAAACTACTATATCTAATTGACACCCTCTGAGAAAAATTGATATTGAATAAGCTAGGTTTCCTTTTTCTCAGAGTTATTTCTAACAAGGACATGGAAGGTAAGCTTTGACTTTATGTTATACCAGAATATATCAGTGACCTTGTTTTCCTAACTAAAAAGATGAGCATGAACATACATACTGAAACTATTGGTTTTTTTCCAGCACATTGAAATACTTCCTGATTCTGCAATCTGTAGAAATTTTGTGCAATGCAAATGCCTGCACAGCATGTTATTTGCCTGAACAAACAGTTCCATGCATATCACTAATTAAATCAGTGTGGCATATAAGTTCTTTTTCTGTATTAATATTCCATGCACATATAGTACTTGAACTTTTTAAAAAAAGAGGCATGGATCTTTATGTTGAAATACTTACCAAAAGAATTGTGTACTAGTGGCAGATATTAAGTAATTGTGCTTATAGCTGCATAGTGAGATTTCTTATTTTGTGTGGTTTCAAAACTTACATTTAAAGACGGACCACCAAAGCTGCTATTTTCTTGGGCTTGAATAAATTAAAGCAAATAAATGTAGAGAAAGAAATCTGTATCTGGAAAAAGACAGAATATAATTGATGGATGAATGGATACTTATATAAATTTAGCTAAATCGGCCCGTTTTCGGACCGAAATTGATGCGGATGCTGTGCGCGCATAAATTTGAACCCAAAAACGGGCCGATTTAGCTAAATTTAGCTACCGGTTCAGGTGAACCGGTAGCTAAATTGGCCTGTTTTGGGGCCTAAATTAATGCGTGCGCAGCGCGCGCTGCGTCCGCATCAATTTTGGCCCAAAAAACAACCCGATTTAGCTAAATTTAGCTACCGGTTCACCTGAACCGGTAGCTAAATCAACTGATTTTCGGGGTTAAATTGATGCCTGCACAGCGCACATTTGGTGTGCGCTGCGCACGCATCAATTTAGCCCCGAAAATTAGTTGACTCAAGTATAAGTGGTTTTTTGAGGGCTGAAAAACTCAGCTTATACTCGAGTATATATGGTAATTTAGGCTCTACCCATTTTTAAAGAAAAATCATCTAAAGAATATGGGTAAAACTCCACCAAACTCTAATTGGATTGATCTAATCAGTGGAATAGCTTGCCTCTCAAAGTTGTGAGGGTTCCATCAATAGAAGTTTTCAAAAATATACTAGACAAATATTTGACCAGGATGGTATAAGATCTCCTGCCTTGAGCAGTATGTTGGACTAGAAGACTTCGGAAGTCCCTTCCAGCCCTATGATGCTATGTTCTAATTTAAAATAAACTGTTTCTTTCTCTTTTAAGAGAGAAAAAGGAAAAAAATGAAGAGACAAGGATAAAAGATAACATTAAAAATCAATAGATTCCATTGTAGTATGAGTATGAATTTTGACTAGAATTTAAAGATTACTGGACTAGAGTACTTGATATCGAAGGCAAAGATACCAGCATCTGACTAAAGAAATTTGGCAGCAGTCATTTCAATAATGTTTGAGAAAAAAGAGCTCTCTTGCCTTTGGGCAAGAGTAAATATTATAAAGTACTTTTTAAAGTTTGCCAAATGTATCAGAAATAGAAAAGAGCTGGAATAGTATTGTTTGAGCAAATACCATTTGTAGACATCGTAAGGCTTTATTTGATGCCAAATAAACCAAGATTGCGGGCAGACATGATGCATTATGTTGTCCTGTGGGATCCATTTGCTTGGTTATTCTGCTTCCTGTGTGATGATACGTTTCTTTGTGGATTCTAATCCTCAGCTATAGTAAGATCAGGGCTTTTCCCTTCAGATGGATTCCCATGGTATAGTAAGCCATAATGGGGTTTGTTTCCTTTCAGCTTATCACAAAGCAGGAAACCAGGTGCTGTTTTTTAAGGCAAGAATATGGCCTTGTGTGATAAGCGATGGTTCATTTCAGTATATTTTGTCAAATAAACTACAGGTGTGGTTTCACTTGATGCTCAGACATGGTTTATAACCATAATATTTGAGTATGTACAGCACATGAAACCCAAACATGAAAGATAGTGAGGAAGATGGGAAAGAAATGAAAGTAGACATGAAGAATCAAGCAATGTTGGCAGCTAATTAGTTGGCAGCTAATCTGATGAACAGCAATGTAGCCTGGCTGGCAGAAAACCTGGGAAAGAAGCATTTCAAACTTTTCAAAAACCCAAATCCTAATTCACTATGAAAAAGGTGGGAAATTTCTGTTATAGTTTTCAATATTCTGTATTTATTCTGGACTAATTTTAAAGATATCTTCCAGAAATCTGTGTAGTTCTTGCTTCTTTGATTTTACCCAACTCCATGGAGCTTGACCAATGTGGCTAGGGAATTCTGGGAGTCAAAGTCCACACATGTTAAACTTGCCAAATTTGAAAAATGCTGGTTTAGGCCATCAAGTCCATTCCCTTTCTCAATGTAGGAACAGGCTGGCTTGGTATTCCATATTTTAACTGCCTAAGGATATGTTGATTGTATATAGATTGCACATAGTAAATCTGTTACCATTATTAAAAGAAAGGGCCAGAAAACATTTTATTAATATTTCTGTGAAACTCCATAAGACTCCTCCTGTGTAATTAAACAGTAATTTCCTTTCCATCATGTTCAATGAGTTTTATATCATTCTAGCCTACTGACTCAAATCTTGTTTTAAAAATGAAGTTTAATTAAGATATACTCAGCATGTGCTGACATAGACATTAAATCAATGCTTACTTAGCTTGAGGAAAGACTACTTGCTTTCCTTTTAGGTTGTGGATATTTTTTTTTCCTTTGTAAAGAAAATGCATTAGCAATTCAGAAAGCAGAACCAAATACCCATTTTTAAATTCATGTCCTCCAAATGTTAATTTGATGCTTTGAGGCATAAATGACCTTTCTAGCCAGCTCAAACTTGTCAAACAAAGGAGCGATAGAAACAAGCTGCTGTTTGTTCTTAAACAACAGTCTGCTTCTGTGAGAGAATTTTAAGGCAAGGATGCCATCCCCTGCCCCCTATTTCTCAACAACTTTAAAGGAAACTTTGGTGTATGCTGTGCTTGGAGTTTAGGAAAAGCTGGTCATCTGTGCATCATTGCTTAGACAGCGATGACTCCAGACCTGCTGGGCAAATTGAGCCACAGGGTCCAACTTAGAAATCCTGGAGATAACAATGCATTGATCCATGCCTAGCCAAGATGGCATTTTGTAGTGCAGTTCCAAAAGATTTTTGAGGTAAATAAATGAAGTCTTTCAATAATGCCAAGGTGGAATAAAACAAATTGTTCTCAAGATTTAGGTCACAATAACTCCCAATCTGATGTCTTTTAAAAGTAGTAGAATTGCAACTCCCAAGCACCTTTGGAAAGGAACGACTTGAGGAAAAATGGATTACATCAACACCGTATATAGTTTTTTACTTCTATGACCAATTACTAAGCTTTGTCAGATAAATCCTCCCAGAAGGTAACATAGCCTTGACTGGGAGGGTGAAAGGGAATAGTCAGTTGCCCTCTTCTTTTTCTTGTAAAAGCCATTGTACATTCATTTTGGATAATTGTGTGGTGGGTTAGTGTCTCTTATTCCTATTTACTTCACAGAATTGTTGTGGATAAATATTAGAAGAGGGAGTACATAAGTAGGTAACAATTTTCCTGTGTCATGTCAGAAATAGCTCTGGAAGAAATGTATAGTATGCTGCCTCAAGACAAATTAATTTTCTTCCTTTTCATTAAAATCCTTAAAAGATAGGAATTGCTTCAAGAACAAGCCATGTGATAGAGCCTAATAAAACATTTGCACACCACCAAATAACGTGTTTAAAGGACATAAATTTGAATTATTATTGTAGTGGACCGCAGTAAGAAATACACTATTATGCAGGATGGAAATAATGCTTATTGAATTTATAGTTGATACTTTTTGATCAGTGAATCTAACTGCTGTCATGTTGTATTTACTGGAAGGCAAACAGGCGTGATTTGGTTATAATCAAGATAATTACTTTGGGCTGTGTTTGTGTGCATGTATATAAATGTGTGTGTGTGTGTGTGTGTGTGTGTGTAGAAATATTTCTGATGTTATAAATTAAGTAAACATTAAGTAAACATTTTGTTTTAAATCCGTTTGGCTTAATGAAGATGCATGAATATTGTATTTTTGAAGGAGACATGTGGTCTTAGTAGCTGACTAGCATGAAGACTGAGGTAGGTGGGCAGTTCAAAAATGTGAACAATAAATAAAATAAGTAGTGGTAAAATTGTGTTTAATTTGTGCTTTATTTTTCCACTATGAAAGGTGCAATTATTAACTGCTACAACAACACTCAAGAAAACTTTTTATCTGTAAATTATTTAATGAATCTATAGGCTGATGAAGGAAAATGTAGACCTGGTCTGGAATATTAACCAGACATTAAGGCAGACATGAGAACCAGTTTGGTTTAGTGGTTAAGGCATTGGGCTAGTAATTAGGAAACTGTACACTCTACTCCTGCCTTGGGCACAAGCCAACTGGTTGACCTTGGGCTAGTCATTCTCTCAGTCCTAGGAAGGAGACAATGGCAAGCCACTTTGAAAAACCTTGCCAAAGAAAACTGCAGGAACTAGTCCAGGCAGTCTCCAGGAGTTAAAAAAAACTGAAGGCACACACATAAGTCAAACATATGTAATTATGTATGTTATACCATCTTACCATTTGCTTCCACCAACAGTATTAAGAGTAACAGAAACAGAGAATTGATGGGAACGTACTGTACTTCTTTCTTGATGTTGAACTTACTTCCGAAATGGGTTGTTCTGAGCCAGCAGAGGAAGATATTGGCAGTATTATGTGACATTAAAGGCACTTGCATTTTCTTTGGAAGGAAGCAAGCTATATTCTGTTGTCTGCATGAGAGACTTATCTCTCCCTCCTTTTTCCTAGTCACAGTTTTTAAAATACCGTATGTTTTGTGTAGCTGAGTTCATTTCGTATCCAGGGAAGAGTTCTAGAGATCAGTGATATTCAATGAAGCTGGATGGGGGGGGTAGGGGAAAAATAGAAGTATAGTTACTATCCATTTACTTCATTTCATGAAGTAGTGCATTTCTTTTGAGTGCTTTTATTTTTTAACCAAAGCGGTATCATACTGATTTCCACCCTGGTATCTCCTGATTATTTTGGATCTAACTCTTTTCTGATAACTTGCTCAGTGATGTTGGGAATTCCACTTTGAAACATCAGGTTGTGATTCGTTAATGTCTGATTATGCAGCTTTTGCCTATTAATTGTTACAGTGCAAGAGATTTCAGCTTCTTGTCCATGAAGACATTGTGCAGCTAGATGTTTTACCACTATACCAACATAAATAATTATCTTAGGGTTTGGGATGCTTTAATATGGTTAATTGTAGCACAAGATGTCTCCATTTCATAATATAGAAAGGGATCACTAGTAAAGCTGAGAAAGTTATAATGGCTTGAGTTTTAGACATTTCAGTTTAAAATTGTGGTTAGTTCAGTCAGTTGTAATTGATGATATCTGGTTTTTTTTTTCTTAATTCTCGCCCAATATAATTTAATTCATTGTCCGTCTGTCTGTCTGTCTGTCTAGAGTCTGTGCTTCTTATTCTGTTTACTTCTCACATTAGGCAGATGGAGATTCAGTCAAGAAAAAGGAAGGAAGGAAAGGGAAGGAAAACCAAACCAGCTCCAGGTGAAAATGTTGGTCTTCAGTCAGTGCCTAAAAAAAAAACTAGGAGTAGATGCTTTACAGACTTCCAGGGGGTGTCGTAGAAGCTTCTCAAATGAACTTAGTAATTTTCCAGGTCTGGCATTGGGAAAGGAATGTGTTTGTATAGTACATTTTTGAATTAGATACGAGTAATATTTTTAGGCTCTGTTTGCGATGCTGTTTTTGTTCTGAGTGTTTGTTACTTTCTTATTATTTGAGGTTCTTACTCATATAGCAAGCCAGAAAGTTTTAATTTTGATCTACAGTGATCATATAAAATGAACACCATCATGAAACGAAACTGACAAGCAAGCCACTTTGGGGTGTGGGGAGCAGATTGCTAGGATAGTGGGAAAGGGAAGACACCGAGGGGATCATTTTGAGTAATGCTACTGAGATGTTCATAATATCTGAATAAACAAGCAATGAACAGTGTATTATATATGGTGGCTTAAAATATACATGTTAGTAAGGTAGCAGATGCTTTCATTCTAAAATTGACATGTAAAATAGCAGTCTTTCGCAGCAGGGTGCACCTTTATCTGTGACTCCCTCACACATAATGAATAGCTAATTTATGCTGCATGGTCCACAAGAGACTGGAGAGAGATGAAAAGTGGGGGGCATTTTGGCTACCAAAGCCAGCAGGATGTGCTGAGATATGCTCTTAATGGAAGCATATCCAAGAATGTTTGAGGGGTGGGGGGCAGGAAGGTTGGAACTAGTTTATAAAGCAGATTGCTCATCTGTTACACTGTATTAAATTCAAATTACTCCAAAGGACAAGCAGATATTTGTTCATGTTGCAATAAAACATACAGGCAGGCAGGCAGTTTCTAACCGTCTCTTCTTGCGAGGAAGGAATCTCTAGTGGAATTTACACTTTTCAGTCATCTCATTCAGTGACTAGTCAGATACTGTCTAGTGTCACTGTCATAACTAGTCAATGTCCATTGGTCAACCCCCTCCCCCCCGAAACCCCCCCTCTATTTTTCAAGCAGTGTTATCTACTGGTAGTAAGAGAAAATAACTGAGTATTAGATTTTTTTTATCTCCCCTCCTTCAACCTCTCCGATTGGGAGAGGCTGATTTGTTTATCATGAGGAGAAAACAAGTGGCATATTTGTAGTTCGAAATAAACATTTCCCTGAAAATGCCCCCTCCCCATTTCTAAAGAGTAATGTAGTTTTACAGACATGTGTTTAAACTATGTAACCAAATGGTGACCCTGGACAGAACTAAACAAACAAAGGAAATGTTTGAGGCTCCTGATGGTTTCCACAATTCTTATCGGTAAAGACAGGCTTTGACTACTCCATAAACAGGAAAAGTGGATAAGGGTCTGTAGTAACTTAAATCCAAAACTCTGCTTTGGGTTTGTTGGGTTCCGTAAGGTTTTGAGGCACATGAGCTCATTTACAGTAGCATGTTAATAAAAACTTCTACCGATAATCACAAAATGGCTGTTGGAGAGAGGCATTGCCAGGGAGAAAAAGTTCGGCACATACCTTTCATGCTTACTGGTGACATTTTTCCTCTGTCACTCTGACACACATAACCAGTGTAAGGTAGGGATTAAATTGTTGCATGAAGTCCTTAAAGAGCCAAATTCAAATTCTTATGTAACCATGGAATTCATTGCATGATTTAGGATAGGTTACTTTTGCTGGTCCTAATCCATTTACAAGATAGTTGTAGAAATAAAATTAGTAGATTACTCCCTGTAGACCACTGAGGAAAGGTGGGATACAAATAAGTCCTATATTGTACACATAATTGTTCTCTTTATTTACATGATGCAGGTAACAATGAAACGCGGTGGGTACCATGCTGAGATACTGTAGCCTATTTTTCATGGAGCTAGCAAATATTTAATTTTACATCAAGACTGTACTGGAAGTAAAAAACATCAAATGCTCCCACATTGTGAAATTCCTTATCTCCATTTCTATTGCCTAGATAAGGTACTATTTGAGAATAATAATTTTTTTAAAGAAATAGCATATGCAATCTAAAAATACTAAAAAAAGAGGAAATAGCTCTTGATTATTCCAGATACAGGAAGAAGTAAAAGGGATACACTTTGAATGTGAATTTAAGAGGAAAAAAGATCTGAGTGCCTTTGATATGTCTGTTATATATATTATTCATTTATTGAGGTGGCTGATCATTTCTCTACGGTTTTGCCCCTGATATTGCTTGAGGGGTAAGATAATATAAATTGTTCAGATTTGCTATCTACAGAAGACTGTTAGTATCTTGCTAAAACGGTTCACAGCTTGAACAGGATATGCATGAAGGCAATAATTGTTATCATATTGGAAAACCCTTGAAGGGGAAATCTGTCTCTCGTTTTTACAACTATTAATTAAAGGCCACTTTTAAAAGGAAACTTTCAAAACTATAGTTTGAAAGAGTTAACTAGGATTACTTTGGTCCATGAGGCCAAAGACATAGCAGATAGAGCAAAATGTGATTCTTAATTAACTTTAAAATATTTTTAAGAGCCCTCCTGGATATAGAGGCTCCATCCACCTTGATCCTCTTTCTTGTATGAGAGTGGCAAATGCTAATTTATTTTATAGCAAATTAGTATTTTATGACTGGGAATGCCTACCACACAGTCATTTTATGAGTAGGCAAGTCTCTTATGGTAGCCGTTCGGTGCGCGCGTCCATGATATGTTTTTTAAAAAAAAGATCTAATCCAAAAACATTACCTTCTCTGTTTTGGATTGCTGGAAAAGAGCTTGCCTTGTTTTTTCAAAATACATTCCTGTTCAAATGGGGTAGTAAGATTTGTGGCAAAACATACTTTGGAAGCAAAATGTTTTCGGATCAGTCTCAGGCATAGGCGGGAGTATTTTAGACCATAGTTTCTCAACCTCAGCAATTTTAAGATATGTAGACTTCATCCCCCAGAATTTCCCAGTCATCATATGCCAAGGAGTCATCTGCGTCAGTCTGGATCTTGAAGTTGAGGTAGGATAGTGCATACTTTGTAATTTTTCTTTCTTGTGCCATTTCCTGCTGTGGGTTTTGGCAAAACGTTGCTGCTGTCTCGATTGGAAATGTAATATCTGTTAGAGGAGATTACAGTAAATAATACATTCTTCCACAGTAAGAAAAAAAGTAATTGTCAGAACTAAAAGATTACCTGCATTATTTATGACAAATTTGGTTTTTCCTTCTGGTCCTCAGCATTTCTTTTCCTTAGGGTAATTATTGGAGCTGCTGGGAAGCCACTGTATTCCTGGGAACATCTTGAGATCTTCTGTATGATTCCATTTATATGTTTTCATTCAAGCAGTGGAGTGTCACTATGGTAGAAGTGAAAAATACTAGTTGTATTTTGTTATTTCTGACAAATCTCCTCACTGTAAAAGATGGAAGTAATCTTTACAGATTTTCCTTGCCTTCTCACTCACCCATGCTCTGCCCCAAATCTAATCAAGCATAAAAGTTGATGAGGAGCTGGAAGAGATGGAATTGTGTGTTTCTTTGTGTATGTGTGCCTATGAATTGTAGTCTTTATATTCACTGAAAGGAACTGGTCATACATAGATTTTTTTTCCCATGAGTATTCCATGATTGTCTATCACACGAGTACTTTTTTCCCCAGAGATTATATTACAAAAAAAAACTAAGCCACTGAATTCTGATATCATATCAAAACTGTGTTTTTTTAAAAGAAATGATTACATGTAATTGAAAAAATATTAGCTCATTGTGAAAAGGTATATATTAAAGAATTATACATGTTTACATGTGGAAGATAGTTTTGCTTTATTAAGTATGGTACTATATTTGAGAAATAATTCTTTGTTGAAGCCTGTTGGGGAAAATGGGTTGATTCTTACTGATTTTATAGAACTGTGTTCATTCCAGTTGTGTCATTATCAAGCTAAGGTATATTATTTATTGTTTTATTTTATTTTATTTTATTTACCATTGTGTTTCCATTTTAATTTCTCCTGACTAATATACATTTGCAACAAAGCACTCCCAAAATTACTTGTCCTGATTTATTTGCAATCTAATCTCTGATACAACAGTTTTACCATAACTGGATATATTAGAAATGCATTTTAATACATAGCTGTAGTCTCAAATAAACTACAAAGAAATCCTTTAAAATGATTAAATATGCAGGAAAAAATGATGCAAAATATTTTATGCTCATGAACTGGTTCCTAATGATCTTTGTTGATCTTCCTGATTTTTTTTTAAAAAAAACCTCTTATCAGTCATATTTTTCTTAGTATGTCAGGTCGTCATGTGTATTTATATGTCATACTGAGAAAGAGGTGGACCAACATATTTGAGTGTTTTCTCCCCACACAAACAGTAACACATAAAAGCATTCTATAGGTAGTTCTCGTTCAGTGACCACTTGAAATTATGTTTATGGTGAACAAGAAAACTTACAACCATTCCTTCCAGTTGCAGCTGTTGCAGCATCCCCGCGATCATGTGATCATGAATCAGGCACTTGGCAAATGGCTCATAATTACAAGAACCACAGTACCCTGCGGTCACATCATTTGCAACCTTCCCTGCTGGCTTTCCTAAGTCCATGGGAAAACCAGCAGGAAGTTGCAAATGGTGATCATGGGATGTTGTGCCTAACAGCCACACAGGGCAACTGGAACTACCATTGTTTAAGTCATTGTGGTCATGTGATGTTGGTCTTTACAACCACATTGTTTAGTGACAGACTTCCCAGTCCCAATTACCATAGTTATTTGAGGATTGCCTATGTAGCAATTGAATGCCCATCATAGAACAATGGGCTAAAACAATAATATTACAGCAAACTTATTCTCTGCATGAAACTAGTTTATTTCCTAACTAAAAACACTCAAAAGTGCTTGTTCTTGAAGCAGTTCCACAACAGCTGTTGTGATGACTTCGCTGGGTGGTCAAGCTTTTAGTTTGAGAAAGAGTGGCAAGATTAACAGAATAAGTGGATCTAAAAGCCTGTGAAAAGAGACTACGTGATAGTAAAGAGTAAAAGGTTCATAGAGTAGAAGTACTAGCAACTTAACTTAAAAAGTTGTATATAGAAGTCTGTTTTATTTATTCTAGATCTGTGTGCATCAAATGAATACACCCACTGGAATTTGGAAATCCATATAGCTTCCTCCAGAGTATAACCTTAATGCAGACTGTGATAGTACAGAAGAAGAGAGAAGAAAAGCATAGTTTCCTGAATAATTTCTATCCCTATTGTTTTGACATTTTTCCTGTGTGAGCACAGCATTAAGTTTAAAAATAAATAAATAAGGCACTGAAATGTTGCTAGATTCCATTGGTGGAAGTTTCCAGCTGCCATTTGCAATACGTAGCACTGGAAGTTGTTATTATTATGAGGGTTCTAAAGTAATGCAGATTCAGTATTTTGGTGTATGAATGCCTGTTTCCTGTTTTTTCTGTTATCATTTACCACAGTTAGTTCATGTGGAACTATTTATATATATGAGTGTTTTTTAGGTGACTTTAGTGGCTGCTGCTAAAGACCATAGTTGCTGTCTAAGATGGTGAACTCTATTTAACTGCACTCAGCTTGTCAAACTTTGCTTGCTTAAAATAGCAAACACACATTTTGCTGATTTTTAAAAATGATTATTTTCTTCTGATGAACAGGCTTCCACCTGAGCGGTACCGTGACTGAACCTGCCATGCAATCCGAGCCAGAAACTGTTTGCAATGTGGCTATCAGCTTTGATCGTTGCAAGATTACCTCAGTGACCTGTAGCTGTGGAAACAAAGACATATTTTACTGTGCCCATGTTGTGGCCCTTTCTTTATACCGGATCCGCAAGCCAGATCAGGTCAAACTGCATCTTCCCATTTCAGAGACTCTTTTTCAAATGAACAGAGACCAACTGCAAAAATTTGTACAGTATTTGATTACAGTGCACCATACTGAAGTTTTGCCAACGGCTCAAAAACTTGCCGATGAAATCCTTTCTCAGAATTCAGAGATCAATCAAGTTCACGGTGAGTTAGTTTTTTTCTCCAGTGCTTGCTCCAGAATCCCTTTCTTTCTTCCAGGAAAATACTTCAGTTTAATCCTATTGATACTGTATTTCCGTAAGCTTTTTGGACTTCCTTTCATGTTCTCTCTCCAAATATGTTTAGAACAAATGACACTTTTAGCCTGTTAGTTTAATTAGGCTATGTGCAGAAAGCCAGCTGAAAACTGGGAAAGGCTGCCTGTTCTTGCAGAAAGGACTGTAGTTCCATTCATGTATTGTAGTGCATGAACCAACATTGAGCAATGCTGTCCCTCTAAATATCATGCTGTGATGTGAAATAAAAGAGGGGTATGAAATGAGATGGTTTGATGAGGCCTTCAGATATAGATTATAGGCTTAGACTTGCATTATCAGAATTTTCATGTGAATGCAGATTGGATAAAGCTGTCAGAAACAAGTTGTATAAGGGTCGGTTTCTAATGTCTAATGACATGTTTCCATGGAGAACAACAGTTGCTCAGCCACATTGAGAAAATATATAAATGATTTATGATTTCAGTTCTAAAAGGGAAGAGCAACAGAATTATTTTCTACTTACTCAGATGGTTGTTACTTAAAGAAGCATGAGTTTCATTTATTTGTTGGGGGGGGGGGTTAATTCAGTGCCAACTGAGTAACTCTCCCACTTGTAGATGAGCAACATATTTCTAATTGAAATTTTATATGACAGAAAACTACTTGAATGACAGGAAACCCTAACCCTGAAATCATCTAGGAAGGTGACATAAGGAATTGGCTATATATAATAAAAAATGCATAATTGAAAGTAGTAGAGGAATATCATGCCCCCACCCCGAAAGGTGAAATATGTTTGGTGTAATCATTCCTTCCAAGGGAATTTGGACAGGGAGCTTTGTTCAGAAACATCTGAACAATATGTCAGGATGTATTTTTTGCAGCTAACTATTTACTGTCAAAATAAACAAGAAATTTAAGCAAATAAACAAACAATTGTTGCTTAAAATGTGTGATCTCTAATATCTACAAACTGGAATACTGTATATACTCTAGTATAAGCCTAGTTTTTCAGCCCTCAAAAAGGGCTGAAAAAACCATCCTCGGCTTATACTCGAGTCAACTAATTTT
>JANHJO010000881.1:0-11559 GCA_032468235.1 Pseudoxyrhopus heterurus
CCCTGCCTGTTTTTAGCTGAAAAAAAGCGGGAAAAACAGCTGTTTTTCCCGCTTTTTTCAGCTAAAAACCCGGGGTCACACATGCATGCGCAGAGGGGAGAGGGTGCATTGCATTGTGGGTGGGTGGCATGGAGTGTGCGCACATTTGCGCATGTGATTTTCGCACACGAACCTAAAAAGGTTTGACATCACTGGTATAGACTGAGTGGTGGGTAAAGATAAGCACCGTACCAGTCTGTTTGGACATCTTTCGGTCAATGTCCCCTGAGTACACCAAAACCTAGTTATTACCCAAACATACTCATGTTCCTGTGTGCAAGCTGGGCTTTCTAACCTAGAGAATACGTTGCAAGCTAATATTTCCTGCACCTTATCAACTACAATATAAAGAACCTTAAATTATTCGATAGTAACTAGAGAAAAAATCCTATGCTACTGTAAAATAGTAATTCCCCAAAACATTTAATACTATCTGTTTTTTTTCTTTCATTAATTTACTGTACTAAGTATACTTTTCACAGGAGAAAAGTTTAAAGTTTAAACTGTTTACATATTTTTAAAAACCATTTGATCATATATAGATGTAACAATTACTGTATCACTGTCTTGCTTTGCATTTTGACTCTTTAATGTTTGACACTAAAAAACATTTCCTGCCATTTTCTTGGTGTTGTATGAACTATTTGCAGAGATTCAGGATTTAGGAATTATTCTTGTGTCAACTGTAATCAGCAAGCAGTTTGAAGGTCTCCAGAAATATTTCGAGGAACAGGGAAAATGCACACAGCTATGGCCTGAACTCAAGACACAATTGCCCTACTTACCTAAGAAAAATTTCCATAAGGAAAATATTTTTGATATTTGGAGGCAAAGAATTTAAAAACAACACTAAACTGAGCTAACAAACAAGTATCATTTTCCTATGTCCAAAATGATTCTCAGTCTCCAACCAAGTACATAACTGACTTTTTTTAAACTACCCCCTCTTCCTCTTTACTAACTCCAGTCAATGTCAGCAGGGATGAAACCTATGCCTGCTGTTTTATTGACTAATGCACTCTCCAGTTCTCCATAGCTGTAGGAATTCAATTTAAAAAAAAACCCAAACCAATTGTGGCATATTGGAACTCTCTAGACTGAAGAACTTCATCTTGTCCCAATTCTGAGAGAGAACTTGATTTGAGTATGGTTTGCTCTGTGTTTACAACATTTGAAAAAGATATTTTAACTCCGACTTTGTGCACCCCTAAACAGAATACACAAGCTTTAAAATTAATTTAATAATTAATTTAATTTAATAAATTAAAGCTTTAATAATTAAGAATAAACAATTCAATAGTTTTTAACAGCATTTTGAAATGAAATAATATTGCACCAACTAGAATACCATACAGTATGCTTGTATTCTTTCTGTTCTCAACTTTGGACTATATTTGACTTCTAATATACATTTTGAGGTAATAAAATATATAGAAAAGAATACTAGATTATGAATTGTAGACTGCGGAAAATTCAAGTCTCTCAGAATCATATATTAAGAAAAAATTAAGTTCATCAGTTTTAAAAATAAGAAAGCTAATTAATTCCTTCTTGAAACAAGAAACTTAAAACTATTCTTTTTTTGCTTTAGTTTAATCTACTGTTTTATTAAGTCCAAATAAAATTTGTATTTTGGAAAACTAAGACCACATTTTGAAATTCTGATTACAATAGAACCTCTGGTCACAACCATAATTTGCTCCATAACTTTGGTGATTTCTTCATCTTCTAATGTTTCGTCTTCAGGAATTTCTGGGTCAGGGGTTGTGTTTGGTCACCACCAGAGGTGGTATTCAGCTAGTTCTGACAGGTTCGGGAGAACTGGTAGCGATAATTTTGATTGGTTCAGAGAACCAGCAAATGCCACCTCTGATTGGCTGATCGCATAGCCATGCCCACCAAGCCACACCCACAGAACCAGTAGTAAAAAAATTTGAATCCCACCACTGGTCGCCACCCCAGTATGTGTTCGTGACCAGATTCACAACTTTGGTGAATTTTTTGACCAGAACCCGATTTGGTCATGGTCAGAAGCATTTGTGACCAGAGGTTCTACTGTATATAGAATTTGTGATTCAGATTTCAAGGGAAAAAAATATTGGTTCTCTTAAAGGAATAAATTTTCCAGGCATGCTTTCATTAGATCTTTTAAATAGAATATAGCATTTAGATTTTATTCCTATTCCCTTATTAAAGTCATCCAAGTTAGTAACCAATAAATGTTGTAATGTCAGAAAAACATTGAAGTACTTTGAGGTTTTAATACTGTCATATATTATCATTGTATATATTCATATTTAAGAATCTCCTTATTAATGTTAGTTAAAGGTAGGGGAGCAATAACCAAGGAATTAGTGTTTCAGATGGGGCTGTTAATATGTTCTGGATGGGGCTGATGTCTGTTAGGACTTCTATTATTTGTAGGACAAAACTATATTTAGAGATACTATACTCACATAACCATCATCATCCCCTAAGAAATAGCAAATATTGTTAATCTTTTAATTAGTAGCTAGCTTGGGATTTTATTTTACTGTTCTACTAGTTATAATATGAAAGTCCTTTGCACTCTTTTTAACAGCTGCCTTTTCAGATGACTTTTTACTTTACTGTGTGGAAGACAATCCAAGTAGAGTACTCAGTACACATACTGTCCGTTGGATCCTCAAGGGCTGCTGTGGCTTTTGCCAGATGAAGCCTTTTTGATTTTGAGGCTGATGAAACACAGTGCTGTTATTGATCTGTGCATGACATACCCTGTCTCTCTGCTGGCAGAGTGTAGCAACATTTATCCAGGAATTTGTGAAATGTCACTTGGATCATGTTTGTAAGATAAACTGTGAAAAGCAGAATCCAAGCTAAGAGTATATGTGGGATTGGACGTGACTATCTTCTTTCTTTCTTGTCCTGCTCTAGCTCAGCCAAAGGCAATGGTTCTGTTTTTAATATTAAACTTTAGATAATTTAGAGAAGTATGCTTGTCACTTGAAATACTCTGTGAAATAACATATTATTTTACCACTCTGTTTTGAATAGAGTGCATATGGGTTCAGAGTATGTTCATTCTGTTGAACTCTATTCTGTGATCTGAATAATACCAGTCAATAATTGTATGTAAGGAAAAAAGGCAGGCATTGTTGAACCAAAGAAGAACTTCCTACGTGACTGCAACTATGTACAAACTAGCAAAGATAGCAATAGATGCCACACACCTGTATTCAAACGTTTCTCCCTTGGTCTTGTAACTTTTTCTTGCTCTTTATCTTGATTTGGATTCTGTGTGCCTGTATCAGCAAAACATCTGAAATGTTTGTCTTCCACAATATACTACTGCCTTTCTTATTGATTACTTATTCTTATTTACTGCCTTTTTTTCTGAGAGCTCAAGTGATTTACAACAGACTCTTAATTATATCCCCACAAGAAACTTATCAAGTAGCCTGGACTGAGGGAAAGTGACTGACTCAGACTCACCCAGTGAGCTCTGTGGTTGATGGACAGTGTTAACCTAGATCAGCCCAATACTTTAAAATATTCTGACTCTTAATTTGTCATTAAGCTTATTTAAAAATGATGGAATATGGAGAATATGGCCCCCTTTATTGAAACAACACTGTCTCATTTCTCATCTTTTCTCATCTTCTCATCTTTCTTACTATCTTCTATTGGTTTCTTATGATTTATCAATTGTTGTTTGTAACTAATGATTGTAACTATGATTATAATCTATGACATATTACTTGCTGTTTATATGTACACTGTGAGCTTATACACCTGAGATAAATTCCTTGTGTGTCTCGTCACACTTGGCCAACAAAGAATTTTGTTCTGTTCTGTTCTGTTTTATTCTATTCCATTCCACCCCACCCCACCTCATCCCATCCCGCTCCACTCCACTCCACTCTACTTCTGTCTGCTGTCTGCTCTGCTCTACAATTTAAATGATATAGAATAATCTCAAGTTTTCCTCCAAAGTTTTCTAGCAACCGAAACTAGTGTAGTCTCATTGAGAGAGTTGTAGGTGATAGTTACTAGCTGTATTCAATAATTTTTATATAAAAAGCTACTCATTTTAGCTAATCCTTTTGCATAGAAAGCCTATGCAGCTGTATCTTACTTACGTTTCTCAAATGCAATCACTCATTGGTGATTTTAAAAAAATGAAGAACACACTTATTGAGCAAAACAACTCATCTAAACAAGAGAAATGATAGGATCAAGCTCAGGAAGAATCTCCAGACCTGCAATTTCTGTCACTCAGACTAAGCTGAATAATGTCTATTTAAAACAGTGGCTTGATCTTGGATCATAAACAAATAAATAAATCAGAAGATTTGCAGAGGCAAATTCTCTGCAGTCTCATAAATCATGAACATATATGGTAAATAGATGTATATGTGGATGTAGTTCTTCAAATTTTCAGCACTGCAAATAATAGGTTGGTTTGTTTTTGTTGCATAGTCCCTGCCTTTTTAGAAACCAAGTCACTTGGATTCTCAGATCTTTCTCAGTTATTGACTTTTCAAATTAGTTTAAATATCTTTTTCTCTAAAACATGAAGAAGATCTGAAGAATTGGGTGGTGCCATGTTTTTTTGGTTTCTTGATTACTGGCCTTTTCAGAATTCTGCAGATAGTTTCAGATAAGTGTTTTAATGTTATTTGAGAACATTAAGCATATGAACTATAATATATAACACAACAATTAAAAGAAGAAAAAGTAATCTACAGCACTTTCAATAGCAAATAAATGAAGCAATGATATATCTAAACATTTGGTAGCAGTTTTGCTTTTCCGAAGCAGATTTAGATATTTATGTTTATACATATTACGAAAATGTATATTCAAGTGGTATATGCTCATAACTGGGAGTCAAATATACTTTGTATTATCAATATTTCCAAGTATTAGTAATAATATTATAATAATATCAGTAATCTGGGCTAGTTTAAAACAAATTCCTTTGTTCTGTAGAGAGTTAATACCTGTTCTGCTATTTCTAATCATTGCACAGGAGGAATTATAGAAATTTTTCTCTCCTTGCTTTGAAAAAATACATTGCTAAAAATAAATTTTTGACAAATCCTGCTTACATTTTTTGTATGCAATGAGTTAGTGTCTTCATTTGGTATGAAATAGTTACCTTAAATAATAAACAAGCTTTTAAAGGCAGGTTTTCCACATAATCTTTATTTCAATTCCATTATATTTTTCTAAGTGGAAAACAGATGGCAGCATTTCTCCCCCATTGAATGTTAGTGTAACATATTTGTGCTCCTGATATCTGAAGCATGTGAATAGTTAAGATTGCTGGTGTTAAATTTGTAATGAGTTGTAGGGATTGTAAAATTCCCTGACTGAGCATTAAGTACGATTTTCATGAGACTTGTAATTCTAAGATATGGTAAATAGTGGCTAAAAGTAAGATTTCCTTTGACTTTGGCTCAATTGCTGGTGGCTTTGTGATCATGTCCACATAAATTTTGTGGTAATAATAGAGAAGTGCTTTACTACAGCTTTGTTTCAGGTTTTATATTTTTACCTAAACAGTTTTTCAACACTTTTCCTTTATATCCTTTGGATTTTTCAGATATGAGGTTTCAGTCCTGCCATGAAATACCAGAAACTGATGGTGAAGTCTTGTATATGCAAAGCATGTGCTCACTTCATTCAAGTGATGTCTTATTTTTCAAATACTACATTGATAATAGAATCAGTCTTCTGTCAGTGTTGTTTCTGCCCACTAAGTAATCATAATTTGCCTTCTGACAAGGGAATAAAGAAATTAATGTAAAAGTTAATTTCCATGCCTTAGGCCTGATCAATGCTCTAGGCAGATGTCATTCTTGCTAGTGAGAAATAAGCCCCAAGTGTTACTTTTGTTCATGCACAATCTTTTTTTAAAATAGATTTGTGAATAGACTGTTGCTTGAGTAGTTCAGTCATGTAAGAAATGGCTTTTCAGAGGTAATTCTAGGATTTTTGTTTATACACATACACACACACACACACACATATATAAACACATATATATATATAGTATATTGAGAGGCCAGTGGTAGCAATGGTTTCTGTTGTATGACTATCCATAGCTTACTCTTTGTAAGCACTGCTGGTTTGTTTCTAGGTAGCCAGAATTTAATAGCCAGGGTCATGACAAAATAAGAATCTGCAACCTTTTCAAGCTAGGTACAACATAAGAATGTCTTTTGTTCCCTTGTGTAATATTTTTAAATGGCCCAAATTATTGAATCACACATTATTTAAGTATTCTTGCTAGAAATCTCATTAATTTCATAGATTAAATATTTTCTAGAGATTGAAAAGCTCTAAGATTATATACCCATCTTCATCATATCTCTAAACTGAGAGTCCTGGATTTACATTAACTAAAATAAGCATGTTCTTAGGGCACCAAGAGAAAGGGGCACCACAAAGTTTTCCCTTCTTAGCTATTAAGTCCTTTACTTCCACACTTAATTTTAGTTTCCACCACTTACTGAGTCTTAATATCTTGTTAGTTTAACAGTGGAAGGGCACCATTGTTGGGTTGTGCTTGGGTCATCAGTTGGCCTTGGGTGATAGGAGTTAATTCCTTGCTATAGAACATACGTTAAAATACTATAATAACTGTATATGCTATAATTTTATGTTCCGTAAGCTGCCCAGAGTTGACATATTGGAGAGAAGGGTGTCATATAAATTTAATTTAGCAACTTGGCATTAATATGTGTAGGTATTAATCTCTTTTGAAATGAAAATTACATCGAATAGAATGAAAAATATATAAAAAAGGAATTTTATTTTGTAAAGCAATATTTATGAACTGATAGTGCTAATCTATATTTCTCTTTTGGGATGTAAACACTTTTCAAAGATTTTTAAAAAAATTCTACCTTTATTATTTTTATAAATCATTCAAATTCAAACCTAATATTTCTTTCCCCCTCCTGCTTTCCCCACAAAAACAATCTTGTGCAGTGAGTTGGGCTGAGAGAGAGTGACTGGCCCAAGGTCACCCTGCCGGCTTTCATGGTTAAGGTAGGATTAGAACTCACAAACTACTACTTTCTAGCCTGGTGCTTTAACTACTAGACCAGAACACTTCATTAGAGATTGGAATTTTTAGTGCTTTAAATATTCTTAAAAACTGTTTGGTTAATTCCATACCATATTTAGAATGACTTCAATAATAATATAGCAAACCTCAATTGTCATAGCTGTCGGTGCAGCATATCTCAGTTATATTCATTTATACTAGATAACTGAACTTCAAGGAGAACCAAGTCATGATAGGCAATTAGCAGTAATTAGAAAGGTTCAACTCAATGAGATGTCAACATTGGATTGCTTAAAGAAACAGCTGAATGTCAGGCACTTGAAAATAAAGTATTTCTTCCCCTGACATCCAGGTATGGCGTATGAAATATGAAAGGTTAATTTAACTTTTCTGCTTATTATTCATGTGCAATATTATTTTGTCATTCAGCTACTACTTTGACAGAATTCAACGAGTTTTAGAAGAGTGCTTCTGGAATAAAAAATTAATCTGGCCAAAGGCTGATGAAGTCTAATAACTATCTAAACTAGTTGTTAAAAAGTCTGCTATGTTGCTTTGTTTTGCCTGATATTTTGTGATATACTGTATTGTCTTCCAGCAAATATCCAAAGGTAGTTTATAAATATGTGCTCTGCCATTAAACAAATTCTAAATTGTAGATGATGATGATAAGCTTTCTGCAAAGATCAATGGCATGATGGAAGACACAGTTGCTGGTCAATGGTGGTAGATTGGGAGAAGTTAATATCAAAAGAGGAATATTTCAAGGAGACTTACTCTCACCACTACTTTTGTCATGGCACTGATTCCTCAGTCAACAATATTGAATAACTCAGGCCATGGCTATGAAACATCAAAAACAATTGCCAGGCTACGCCACCCCCTTTACATGGATGATCTGTATGGAAAAATACCATCTGAAATAGAATCACTGCTCAACACTGTCCATATATACAGCAGTATATTGCAATGGAGTTAAACTGAACAAATGTGCCAAGAATCAAACCGGGAAATAGTGAAAAATGAAGGAATCAACTTGCCCTGTGGAAATAACATCTAATGTCTGGATGAAGATGATCATTACAAATACCTGGGCATCCTTCAAAATGACAGCATCAAGCACATTGAAGTCAAGATGGTTAGAAGTGAATACATCAAGAGAGTGAAGAAGACCTTAACATACAAACTCAATGAAAGAAATACCATCAAAGCAATTAATACCTGGACAGTTCCAGCCATTAGATATACAGCTGGAATAGCTGGACTCAAGCAGAACTAAAAGCCCTGTGTAGCAAAACCAGAAAAATAATGACAATGAATCATGGCCTTCATCCTTTCAACTATTTTGACAGACTTCACTTAGCAGGGAAAGTAGGTGGGTGTGGACTGTTGCAAGTACATCAGATGGTTGAAGAAGAAAAAAGGGCATGGAAGGATATTTGAACGACAGTGAATAAGATGCACTGAAGGTGCACGTCCTGTATACCAGGAAGGTTATTGCGTGTTGGAGAGACCAAACAGGTCTATAAGAAAGACCAAATGGAGAACAGAAAAGAGACATGGGGAGACGAAGTATTGCATGACGAGTACATTAAAAAAAATAGCAGGGAAAACATAATAACAAGATCTGGCAAGGGCTAAGATCTGGAAAGTTGAAAAAGAGAAAGAGGAGCTAATTCTGGCTGCACAAAACCAAACCTTAAGAGTAAACTCATACAAAGCTAGAATTGAGAAGACAGAAACAGAAGCAAGTGCCACTTCTTCAAAGAAGGTAAAAGAAGTGAACCACCTGGTTAGGTGCTGCAAGAGGATTGCACAGTCTGACTACAAAAAACGGCATTACAAAGTAGCAACAATGGTACATTGGAAACTTTGCAAGAATGGTGGGACCATAAAATAAAGAAAATCATAAATAATGAAGAAGCTAAAGTGCTCTGGAACTTTAGAATTCGAACTGACATGCACCTGTCACATAATACCCCAATTGTTGATAAAAAAGATAAACAAGTCTGGGTAGTGAACATGGCAGTGCCTGGAGGCAGAGAAGAGAAGAGAAAGAACTGGAGAAGATAGCAAAATACAAAGATCTGCAAATAGAAATAGAATGAATATTAGAAAGCAAAGGTAATATCAATTATAATAAGTGCCTTGGGTTCAATCCAAAAGAACTGGAGCACCACTTGAACACCATCGGCATTGACAAATTCACCACCAGTCAATTGGAAAGGGAAGCTTTATTTGGAACAGCTTAACATCCTATGATGATACCACTAACACCATCAAATATCAACATCTGTCTGTTCCCGGTCCTTGGGAAGGACTCAATTGGTGGCTAAAAATGCCATATACTGTCTGAACATCTGGATGACTGTGCGATGAAAAATAATGCACATTAACAAAATCACCTTCAGTCAATTGCAAAAGGCAGTTTTACTAGGAGTAGCTTACATCCTGTGATGATACCTTTAACCAACAAACAACAACATATTCCTATCCCAGATCCTTGAAAGAAACTCAATAGCTGGATAAAAATGACAAATCTAATCCAAACTGGCTGACTGTGCAACAAAACCATAATAATTATTATAATTGTTACTATAATTGTGTAACAATAATGTATTGTTTTACAATAATAAATTTTAACCAACAAAATTATTTAATGGTTTTACATGAATCAGAAATGTCACCTCTCTGGAAGTATGATGAGAACAAATGTTAGCCTCACTTACCAAAAATCTCTCAAGTTGTGGGATCATTTATTCAGTCAGACAAGGCATTAATCCATTTTCCTTATATCTGTAATAGAAATATAGGGCCAGTTCAAACAATATCTAAGTTCAACCAAAATTTTGGACATTTTTCTATAAAACAGGTGATAGAAATAGAGACCAGTCCTTTCAACTCCACAAGCCTAGATATTTGGTTTACTGAAAGATATAATACATTAATTTTACTGCAATAAACTCGGTATATACTCAAACTTAAAACAAAAAAATAAAATATATGTTTCAAATTCATATATATCTTTGGAAAAAAGTTAACAGGCTGTGACAGATCTTGTAATTCAACAATATTGTGGAAACATAATAGGAGATCTGTTTAGTCAACATACATTTCTTGATGAATTCAGTAGATAATAGAAAAACCAGCAGATGCATGGGCAAGCTGACTGAATTTAGTGTAAACAACATGTATTGTTCCAAAATCTCTTTAGATGACTGGCAGCAGGCTAGAATAGCTGCTGTAGGTGTAGAAAAAGCCAATTCCTTTTCTGTAGATACATTTTGATACTGATTCTCTGAGGATTTTAATTACCTGTGTGTGTTCTTTGTATGTCCAGAAGCAGTAAAGGACCCATAATTAAGGTATTTAGAATTTAAATCAGAGCAAAAACTTTTGTTGAATAAGAATGTGTTGAAAACCAAAATACAGCAATGCATATTACTACCAAATGCCATTATTTTTAATGGTCTCACTTTCTGGTGTAGTCCAAATAAATTATTTTACCAAAACTTATTTCCATGAAGGTAATGTTAGTTCTAATATATACCTTTAAGTAGATTATGCTAATGTCCAAATAATTTTATTCCAAACTTCACTGGAATTTTTTAATCAAATAGTACATTTGGCTTTTAAAAGAATCCTATGAAAATGGCGGTCGCAGAATTTTTTTTCAGGTCTTTCTAGCTAGTATGTTTACCTAACAATTTAAGAAAATCATAAATATGTTACAGTTCCATTGGTTTCAATTGACCACTGAAGATGTATGCACTGAATGTGCATGCACCTTTATGAATTATGAGTGGATCCATATGAATCCACATGAATTCGTCTGAGTCCATATGAATCATCATTTAATTTTGATGACTAACATAGAACCACTAGTAAGGTTAAATTTCATGTTTTTCTTTCATTCAATCATGTCCGATTCTGGAGACTGCCTGGAGAAGTCCTTGCAGTTTTCTTGGCAAGGTTTTTCAGAAATGGTTTGCAACTGCCTCCTTCCTAGGGTGAGTGGCCCAGAGTCACCCAGCTGATTTGATGGCCATGGTGGGACTAAAATTCATGGCCTTCTGGTTTCTAGCTTAATGCCTTAATCATGACATAAAACTGATTCTCAAATTTCATGTATTATCTAAATATAATTTTATTTTAAATGTTAAAGTTACATTGTTTATAAAATTGTTTTTTTCTTATAAATAGTTTAAATAGTTTAAAGTGACCACCGAATAAGTGTGTTCTCATGCAACTCAATACTTATGATGCTACATAAAGTATTAATGGATAGAAATAAGTATATAGTCTATACTTTGGACTGATCATATATTATGCATAGTCCTATTCTAACATGGTAACATTTTCCACTTTGAATGAGACATATTATAAGCAATAGCAATAGCACTGTATTTATATACCGCCTATCAGGGCTTGCAACCCTCTCTAAGCAGTTTACAATGTCA
>JANHJO010000884.1:13665-26828 GCA_032468235.1 Pseudoxyrhopus heterurus
CGGGTGTTGCTAGTTTTACACACCATACGAGTTTCAAACTCTATGTATCTGAACTCTGCCGAAGACTGAGTAAAGACCTGCACAAAGCTTCAACTTCTCGTGTCCTTTATTTCGTCGGAGCAGAAAGTCAGCACTGACACCATTGTTGCCAGTACCATCACATATACCAACATTCCCATTTGAAGTGAGAAATATTATCCTACTGTATTCTAATACAAAAACAACATGAATATGTAAATACAATAGGATATGTATCTTGACAAGGAAGAAGTGTTATTGTGAGCACTGATTGATTAAACAAGCTGGTGGATTTTATATTTTTAGTCATGAACCTTGAACTAACAATATTTGTTCCAATTTTGAAGAGTCTTTGGAAATTAGTTATTTTAGAAGTTTCAGTAAAGAGGATTTCCTTTCTACTCAAGTGCCTTTTGTTTAATAGAAAAAAAATAACATTTAAATACAATAGTCTGCCAGATAATATTGCTATATATTAGTTTCTATGTTAAATTAGCAGAATAAAGTCTGAAGCATTCAAAATATTAAATCAATAATTGTGAATCCAGCCAACATTGTGTAATTTACTGATTTGTCATTCAGTGATGTATACTTGTTATTGGCATTGTCAGAAAACAGAGTTACGTGGGTACTATATTTTTCAGAAGACAATGCTATGTTTTGCTTATAACTTACCTGTTTATTTTTCTACCATAGAAAAATCCCTTGAGTTTTGCTGCTGTATTAAACAACAAAATGGATGAGTGACATATTTGTAAAAGCCAGATTGACCTATAGAGTGCAAGATTAATGAGGTTTCTAATCAATGAATTAGTTAAGAAGTGAAAGGAAAGATGATTGTTTGCCATCTTGGTTTGTAATTAAACAAAACTATGACATCATGGCACTGTGAATAACTTTATTGAAATCCCTCACAGTCGATCAGTCAGCTCAGTGAAATAAAGAATATATCCCAGCATAATTATAATGAAATCCAATGGTTTTAGATTAAAAGAAAAACAGAAACAGAGAGCTAAACAACTGTGGTTTAAATGCAAAATAATCAATTGTGACATCATAAAAGGGCACAATTGCAATGTAACCATTATGATATAGTGAAACAATATCATTCACACCCAGAGCAATAAACATGCCAAATCAGCTCTTGTTTTTCATGAATAAGTTTAGTTACAAACAACTGGAATGCAACAAATCAATATGTTTCATTACTCAACACACAGATAAGAGATACAAACCAATTCATTATGCACATAACTTAGAATGTCTCACATAAAGCCAATATGCCACATCCAGAGGATCTTCACATGTTGTCTGGTGTCTGCTACAATATATTCAACTACTGAGAAAGGGAGGCCAGTGATGCTAATGCGTCAGTCTGAATGAAAATGTTTATCTAGCTTGACAAATAGGTGTGTGGGGGTAAGTTGCTACATCACAAACTATTCTTTTATCTAAAGAGAAAAAAATAAAATGTGTAGATTTCTAAATTAAGTATTAAAGATGGCTTAATTCAGACTGATAATTATATACTGAGTAGGAAGATATTTTTTTTCAGTTACTTACCATTATTCTAAATAGTGCATGTCAAATATTTCAAGTAATATTGAAAGCTGCTGTCACAAAAACACAAAAGAACTCCACATCTATTCAGGGTGGCCTTGTTGTCTGAATACCTTCATCTTTCTGCTGGCTGACAAAATTGCTGGCCTGTCAGTATTTAAAGAGATCATTCCATCTCTTTAGTGAAGTTTCAAATCCACAAAGCAGAAGCTATCAGTCCTTTGAGATGATTAGGATGCCTGAAACCTGACAGCTAGTATGAAGACTTTTAAGAAATCTGGAAATGAAATCCTATGGATGTGGAAAGAGAACAAAAGGCAGGTGTGCACCCAACCAAAAGGGACAAAGAAAAGCATAAGGCTGAAACGATCTTTTTCAGTGCGATCATTCAGAGTATAATTTCAGGGGAAATGGTAGGTTTTTATTTTTATTTTGTTCATGAAATACACTGATGAGGGCACCAATAACCCATATGGATGTAAGGTTTGCCAAGAAAAGAATATCAAGGCAAACAGATGGCTGTGCCATTACCATACAGCTTATCAGAAATTGGATGGTATTGTGGCATTTTGCCATAAGAAAGATCTACTGTTATTTGTGCCAATATTTTAAGCAGTCTAAGTAATCCAAATCTAGCTGCTGTTAATTATGTTATGACAGTATAAAACAAACCCTAATGCATGATACTATGTGAACACTGTTTTGCTGGAAGACACAAAACAGTTATCTCAATTTTACTTCCTTTTCTCCCTTTTAAATTTATTGACAAGAAACATTTTGGATTTGTGGTTAGATTATACTTACACATAGGATTTTAGATATGAACAATCTAATTCCGGGCTGACTCTTTTTCACATGTTCTGTTTAATTTCACTGGGGTCTTTAATGTTTAAAGAAATATATTGCATATTTTATGTATATATATTTTAAATGCATTTTCTCTAATTAAATGCAATTTTAAAAGTATTTTTAAACACCTATTGCATTTCAACATTTGGAAAAATACAAAAATAAGTGAAATCATAAATTTCAGTACATAAAGTGAGAATTAGTTTATTTCAACTGGTGGTAAGGATTGTTTGGGACTTTTATTTATTAAAACCTCTATAAAACATCTTTTTCTTTGTATTTTAATTCTTAAACAGAAAACTAAAGAAGAAAAAACTCTTAGGATCTTTCATATTAACAAATACGTGCTAAAATGTTTATAATTGGATTGGATCCAGATCTGAACTATCCTTAGAGTAGACTAATTGAAATCAATGAGATTTAATTTAGCAGAAAAAGTTGTTAATATTAATGGAGGCATCCTGAAGCTATACACAAAAAACTTTATATATGAATTAGAATGACTTTCTATGTCAAAATCTGCATTTTTCCAAAATAGGTCATACATATCACATTGCAATATTGCATAAATATTAAGACGTTATATATACAAAACTATCCATCTTAGGACAGTAAAGTAGAAGGAAGAAAACCTGGCAAAGAACAAAAATATGAATTCAAATAAAATATATTTTATTTATTACTAACATTTCTATATCAGTCCCAAACATTTATATTTTTACACACACACACACACACACACACACACACACACACACAGGAAGAGAGAGAGAGAGAGAGAGAGAGAGAGACTTTAGATATATTGTAGTCTTCACAACCTATCTATGCAGTTTTGGAAGAAAATGAGGATGATTTCAAAGTGTATTGTGGTGCATTACAAAACACAGGGGAAAAACTGCAAGAACAGAAAATACTGTGAGGTAGAATCGCTGAAAAAGTGGCAAATTTTCTTTCAAATATAGATTGGGGTTTCTGCTTTTTGATATGTGTTCTGCAAATTGTCACATTAAATTTATGCTGGTCTAGCTTCTAAAACAATTAAAAAGGCCCTGGGTTTTTAGGCTGGAATCTCTGCAAATGGCCAGATGTAATTCACAAGATAAAGAAAGACATGTCATGATTACATTTTCTTTCTAAACACATGAAAATATATTGCTTCAGACAAATGGACTGGAATACACTGGCCAATATTTCTTTTCTCAAGTGGCTAATTTTCTTTCAAATGTAGGCTTGGGTTTCTGCTTTTTTCGTATGCATTATATGCATTTTTGTACATGGCTGCTCTATATATGTGTTTATGTATGTATACATATACCCAGACATATACACACACACATACATACAATGCTTACATTTGATGAATAAAAATAGCAGTGACCTCATTTTGTAGGAATGCTCACAAAGATGCATATGCCAAAGAAAACAGAACTTGACCCTATCAAGATGAATCTTCACCTAGCCAAAAACATTTTTCTTATATTTTTCATTCATAAAATGACAGTATGCAAATATAGCTATATAAAAACAAATTACAAAATCTTGATTTCTTTGATGCCAAGAAGATCAAATTGTTTGTGGCAATAGAGATATAACAAAATCACAACATGTTAGCACTTTTTCTGAGAATTCTCAAGGTAATGACAGGTAGCCATTTTAGTTATGCTAAAGAGAACTGAATGCTAAAGAGAACTGAACTGAATGCTAAAGAGAACTGAAAGTTTTCAACTTATATTACAAATAATTATTTATAAATGGTTTTTTTAAAACCCAGTTCCGAGTGACAAATAGGCCTGTTCAACATTTATCCCATCAACTGCTCTTCATTCCTGGGTTGCAACATCCACATTTCAGAAGTATGTCTGGATGTAAAAATTGTGTATAAGTTAGTCTTTATATTTCAATATTTTTATATGTAAATATTTTTTGTCTTTTCAAACTGATATTACAGAATCAAAACACATTTGTTACTGCTGCCTTATCCAATTGTAGTCTGAGTAAAAGCAGCTGTCAGACTGGCATGCAATTACAGATATTATTTTCATGATTAATTCATTTTTTCTTTATTTGTAACAGTCTGCATTTAGTGTTATTGGAGTCCTGCCTAGTGAAATTATATTTGAAAAACTGAAGTGGTTCTTTCATTGAATCAGAATAGGACCTGTATCTCATAAACACAATAAACAAATAATTAAAAAGGCCCTTATAATCTACCAATGAATATTACACATTAAATTCAAATTAAGTTTAAAAGAGGCAGCAAAAATGAACAGAAAACTTTTATATTTCCCCAAGTCAATACAAATTGTAATAAAGTCTCCTTAGAGTGCAACAGTGCAGCTTTAAAACACCTAGCACTTTTCATTACTTATGTATGACTAACAATTCCTTTCACCTTGTTATTAAGTACTTTATCATGTGTAATTGGCTTTCATGATAATAATTTACCTGCTCTTATTTTATTGTTGCATAAATAGTAATTTCTTAGAAAAAAATCAAGTCTAGAATAATGTGATATTATATCACCAATCACATAGGTAGTAGGCCACCTGTTATCAGTTTCTGAAAGATATAAATGGTTTGAATTCTGCATAATTTTCTTGCTTGTGGATTTATCATTACCATCTTTTGGGTCACAATAAGAATAGAATGCTAAGTTCCTTAGCCAGGTGCTCTTCTGGTGTAGTATGACTTGTCTACTTTCTTATTTCAATCAAATAACAGAAGAAATCAACTCCAAGCTCTGTGGGAACACAAACTTTTCATTTATTTTAGGGCTGGAAAATATTTCCTTCTCAGATTAGAGGCTAATCTAGGTGCAAAAAACATTGGATCTGGAAGTATAAACAAGCAATCAAAACTCACTCTAGAGCCACTGGAGGGAGAAATATTAATTTTAAACATTGATATGTTCAGAGTTGGAAAGGATCGTTTAAAACATTATTCCTAACCCTCCTGCATAATGCAGGAATACAAACTTCAATGTCAAATGACTGTTCAGCCCTTGTTTCACTGGATCCAATGTAGAGGAATCATCACCATTACATTAACTTGGTTATTATCAATTTATTCCAAGGATGCTTTATAATGTTATTTCAGGAAGATTCAACTGAAGGCTGGATGCATGTTATTTATATTGTTGGAAGAAATATCCAGGTCTAGTTCCAAGCCAGGAGAAAGACACTGGAGATAAAATGGAGGCTGGAGACTGATTGGAAAAAAAGGTTCCCTTTATTGATGAATCAGAACCACTAACCACATGTGATTCTGGGCAGCTGACAAAAGAGTGGGTGGGTTTTTATACCTTCGTTGGGTCTTGTATTTGAGTTTCCTGTGCAAGAACATGTCCTTTAATATTCTATTGGCAGTTGTCACATTCTATGGGGTCATGTAGAGGTTATGTAGGGGTCATAGCTGGCTGTATAGGCAAAAGAAGAAATGCAAATCCTAGGTGTTTGTCTGAGCTAATTTTGCCAACCTTTTGTTTGTTGCTTATCTGAGTTTCTGTCTTGACCCAGTTTTTCTGAATGGATTACCAAATCTGCATTTCTAAGCTGGCCTCTTCAGTTTCTATTTGGGGGGCAGGGAGACTAGTGCTGGTTTCTGCCTTCCTTAAGATTTTTTCCCATTTCTTCTTTAGGGGAAATATTCTATCCTGCCCTTTTTAAATATTTCCCAAAATATTTCATTCTTCTCAGGAATGGGATTCAAAAATTCCAACAACCGGTTCTCTGCCTGGTTGCTGGATGGGCGTGGCCATTTTGGCTGTGGCCTAGCCTCCTGTACCATGGCACCAGGGGGCATTTTCACCCTCCCCAGACTCCAGGGGCTTCCCTCAAGCCTCTGGGAGGGCGAAAATGGCCTCCCCCAGCCTCCAGAGGTTCTCCAGAGGCTGGAAATAGGCCCATTTCGGGTCTTCCAGGACTTCTGGGAGTCCTGTTTTTTGCCCTCCCAGAGCCTCCGCGTACACCCTACACTTATCTGGGATCCAAAATGGGCAGCATGGAGACTTCTGGGAGGGGAGGGGTGAGGTGGGTGGGGCCAGCCAGTCATTCTAACTTCCGGTTCAGCAAACCAGATGTAAAATTAATATCCGGTTCACCCGAACCGGCCTGAATCAGCTGAATCCCACCCCGATTCTTCTAGGGATGGGGATTCTCACAATATATTAGATGAAAATATTATCTTTTCAAATGTTTTTCCCCACAATAGAAGCCCTATTTTCTCCACAACAGAAGCCCTTTAGGTTAATTGCACTCAGAGACATTTACTGGCCTAAGGTCACCCATGGCTAAGCCCAGACTAGAACTCATGATCTTAAGCTTTCTAGCCTGGTGACTTAACCACTAGACCAAAATGGCCTAACATTTGAAGTGTGGCACCTACCATGCTTACCATTCTGGCCTGAAATATTGCACAAAGTTTATGTAGGATATAAATTGATAGCTAGTAAAATGAAATTGTCAAATGTTCTCAGTTATACTGTAATTTAGACAATAGATTTCCTGACATTTTATTTGCAGTTGTCTACCTGGTCTCTGAAGATGCGAGCCACAATTGATGGTGAAAGTTTAAGAAATCTGTTATCCAAGTCACTAAACCCTGAAGTTCAACAAATACCGAGTGTGAAAGCCTACATCACTATTTTAGATCCATATAAAATTAAAGCATATTAGAAAGCCAAAAACCACCTTTTGCATTTCAGACATTTTTGGAATAGATTCTCATCATTCCTGCCCCAAAAATGGCTGGTTGAGAATGATGGTAACTTGTCTCCAAAAATAATTATAAGTTATCATCAGAAGAAGATTGGGAAATCCTTAATTTGAAACAAAAACATATATCATTGTGCTCGGTGCCTATCAGTGTTTCTATGCCATGAAACTTGTTGCCTCAATGAAATATTGAACCACTCGGAGGTTTCATATCAAAATTTGTGTGTGTATGTGTGTGTGTAAATAATGTGGTATATATTTCTTAGCACAGTGATAAAGTATTTCAAATCATTGTTGGGTGGAACATTTGAGAATAATACCTAAAGATTTATTTTAATCTGTTCTACTGCATCATAAACTTCTTACTTGGTTTCTTTCTTCTTCTTCCTGTTGTTAGTGACTTTTGTTTCTCCAAGGAGGTTATTCTTTCAATTATTTGACAATTCCAATCAGGCTGTCTTCTTAACCGTAAATTAAACAAAACCCCAGGATTATGATAAGAACTTTGTAGCAGCACATAGTGTGCTGTCATATAACCTCAAATATGTATAATTTGCTGCTTTGAGAATTACAGTTTGCTTATCTATTACTACAGATAAGTATTCCAAATAAGCAATGTCTTTTTAAGCAACTTGCTTTCAAGGACTATAATGGTTCAGAAGGCAATGCTTCAAGTATTGTACTTCACCAAGTTAACTTCTGTGATTTGCAAAGGAGATATAATTCAGACCAAATAGCTATTCTTTTTTAATGTCTTCATTTTTAAAATAAAATCCTTGTATCACATACCCCAGATTCCAAATCTCCTATCTGACACCTATTTATCTGTGAAAAATAAGTAGTGTATTATTAGATATACATTACACAAATTAGAAATATAATTCATTCCATAATACATAGGTCACTATCTTTTAAGATATATATTTTAAGAGAATATCATGGCATCCTTACAATGCCATTGTGGACAAGGGAGCTTAATCAAATACATATTTAGCAGAAAGAATCCTCAAATTTTCTAGGCCTCAGATATTCTCACTCTCTCTCTTTTTCTCCAGATTTCTATTTTCTAGGCAAAAAAGCACATTTTGAAAAAAAATCACTGTGATGGTGCAGTGGTTAGAATGCAGTATTGCAGGCTGACTCTGCCCACAACCAGGAGTTCAATCCCGACCAGCTCAAGGTTGACTCAGCCTTCCATCCTTCCGAGATCAGTAAAATGAAGAGCCAGGTTTTTGGGAGCAGAAAACTTTGGGGGAACCAAGGAAGATGTTAGAGAACAACAGAACTCAGAAAAAACGGCTTTAAGTACATCACCTTAAAGTCAATGTTGGACAAAAGATCTGAGATATTTTCATTTTTAATCTTTTTTCAATTTATTTGATTTAACTATGCACAAACTTTGTTAAAAATAAGCCATAGCATATCAACAGAATTTTCTTCTGAGCAGACATGCATATATATAAAGAAAAATTTCAAAAACTGGGAGGAGAGAATAACCAGGAAGAGTGGTTCTCTCCCAAATTTCACCCAAATTTTGTCTCAGTTTTATTGGGGATAAAATTGTCCAGATGAATTCCAACCTGCTATAGGTAGATGGAGCCAAAGGACCCAGAGCTATTTTCAGGCTACATGCTGAAAATAATGTCTAAAAGCTTGGTACTAAATGTCCTAAAAATAAAGACATAATAGCTAGGACAGATGTCCCTATGTCACTAGTGAATAGATATATGGAGTCACTAATTGCCTTAATTATGAACAAGCTTGCTACATGAATTATGTTACTAGTATAAAATAATTACTCTTGGTCCTTTTCCTGCTTATTTGTAGCCAAGGTAGTAAGCATTGATTGCTTGGTAAAATGCTAGAATAAGTTGCTGTTGCCAGGAAGAAGAAAGATGGTACCAGCAGACACCGAGAAGATCACATAATTCTTTTAATATTCTATTTATAAATACTGTATTTTTCAAAAATACACTTTTCCTCTTGTTTTAGGGCAGGGGAAAATATTTTGTTACCACATAATAACTTGGCTATGGCCCCAAGAGCTCTTTCAAAGGTTGCCATACATTTGATTAATTATATACCACCAGCTAGTGGCCACATAGATAGATTTTCTCTGCCCCTAACTTGGTCCTTCAGCTCTTCCAATGATGCACACATCACAACTGTAAGTGAATTCCCAGCAATACAGCCTTCTCTAGATAGTGGATTTTTGCATAATATATCCAAATAAATTCTTTTATTTGGTCATTTGGTTGATTCGTTTGATGATCCATTTGTTCATTTTCTTGGCTGTCCATGGTATTGTCAAGAGTCTTCTCAAGACCAAATTCATAAGAGTCAATACTCTCCCTATCTTGCTACAAAATTCATCTTTAGTTTTATGATGTCAGCAGTAATATCATGGCTTGCATAATTTTCAACTTTTTAGGTATAGGCAGATCATAGAATTTTATATCTTTTTCAAGTCTTTCATGGGTATTCTAACAAGCATTAGTCTGCAGTGAATTTCTTGCCTGCTTGTTCCAAAAAAAGTAAATGTTTACCAACCACTTCAAAATCTTCATTGTCAGTTCTAAGGCTGCTTGCTTGACCTGTTGCCATTAGTTTGGTCTTCATTATATTTAATTTTAGTTACATTTTTTCACTTTGTCCCTTGACTTTATTATGCACCTTGCAGATTATTTACATTTTTAGCTATCAAGTTAGGTTATCAGCACAGTGTGATTATTGATGTTTCATCTTTCCATTTTAAAATAATGTTCACTTGCTGGAAATACAGGTGGCCCTCAACTAATGACTTCAACTGAGCGCAAAATTTCTGTTGCTATCTGAGACATTTGTTAAGTGAGTTTTGCCCCATTTAATGACTTTTCTGGCCACATTTGTTAAGTGAATCACTGCAATTGTTAAGTCAGTGACATGGTTATTAAGTGAATCTGGCTTCTCCATTGACTTTGCTTGACAGAAGGGATCACATGAGCCAGGGACATTGCAAACATCATAAATATAAATCAATTGCCAAGTGTCCAGATTTTAATTATGTGACGATGGGGATGCTGCAAATGGTTGTAAGAGTGAAAAATTGTCATTTTTTTTCATAGCTGTTGTAACTTTGAATGGTCACTATTTGAACTGTTGTAAGTCAAGGACTACTTATGTATACTGTTGGCATACAGTCCTGTTGTTGTTTGCTCACAATCATCATGATGAGGCAACATAACATGAGTCAGGTACCATAGATAAAACATTATGTAACAGAAAGATAAAATAATTTAATACTTGGAGAATAATCACAATTAATTAATTTAATTTTAACTGTGAATATATCCAACATAAAAGACAGTTTGGTATTTTTGTTAAGGCACCAGACTAGAAAATAAAAGACTGTGAGTTCAAGTTCTGCCTTATGCATGAAGCTAGCTAGGTGGCCTTGGCCCAATCAGCCTCTCTCAGACTAGGAAGGCAATGGTAACCACTTCCAAAATTTTGTCAATCAAATTTCATGGACTTGTCCTGATAGTTGCCAGAAGTCAACACTGATTCAAACACACTGTCTCTCTCACACAGTAGTTTTTATCCTGATTCCATATTATTCTGTACCTATTGTTACTTGAGAATGGCAAGATGGCAACGGATAAGCTGCTCTAGGACAGAGCTCTCTGCATTAGAGAACTGAAACCGTCTCAGATCCTGATCCCGATTGATCGTCAGGATCCTCCATCGATTTGGATCGATCCTCCATCTATCCTCCATCAACTGAGCTGAACCGCCATTAGCTGTGCCGAGCCGCTCCAAGTGCCTCTGTAGCCCTGTGTTCGAGTGCTTTGGCTGTGCTCGGACTCCCTCTAAGGCCAGAGCCTCTCCCAGAGCTGCACCCAGACTAACTGCCTCTGAAGGAGCCGAGCTTTTTCACAAGAACTGCCTCCGAGAAGGTCTGAAGCTTTAAACTTTGCACCTGGCAGACACACCAGGGCAGACACGTCCCTCCCCAGCGGACAGGAACTGCATTTCCTCCGGCATTTCCTCCAGCAGCTGGCATCTAGGGAAGCCCCCAGCTTCTTTTCTGGCCCTAGCGTGCTGCCATTGCAGCTGCCCCAGGAACAACACAGGGACTTCCACTCCTTTTTTTTTAATTTTTTTTTAAATTTCCCCCCCCACTCCTTGGAACAGAGATCCATCCAGAAGCTGCACCAATATTATTATACTATTATTACTTATTAATACCTTTGCTATTATTACTTATTAATACTATATTATTACCTATTAATACTCATATATTATTACCTATTAATACTCATATATTATTACCTATTAATACTCATATTATTACTACCTATATTACATACATATACTAATACCTATTTACACCTATTTCAATATTAATATTAATACCTATTTTAACTACTGCTGATTGATTAATTAATTATTTACATTGATTAATTGATTGATTACTAGTTAATTGATTGATATACAGTAAGACACCATTGTCAATCATGACTGGCAAAAAATCAAAGGCCAAGCTCACACCAGAAACAAAGGAGTCAATTAATTTAAAAACCAACGACCCTGCTTTGCCTGCAATGCAATATTCAAAAATGATGACAGCTATATGAAGTGCTCTCTATGCAACTCCTATGGCCACTACAACTGTCTGGGAATAGCTGAAAATACAATCCAGCTACAATCAATAAAACAAAACAAAAAAATCACATTTTACATTTCCTCTACTCTGTCCTTCCTGCACACCTAAACTCAATAAATTCATTATTATGCCTGATCGTATGGACACCATTAAAGCTCGTTTAGATTGTATGGATTCAATAGAAGCTCGTTTAGCATCTATAGAGAAAAAAGAAAAAACACGTAACAATGACACTCCAGTATTCCAGAATCAAGTGACACCTCAGCAACCTAAAATACAGCAAATTACTAATCATGCTATTAATCCTACTATTAATCCTACAATTAATCCTACAAACATCAGCATCTCCCTCTTTGTCAAAGATGAGTTAGAACACGCAGAAAAAAACCCAATGCCATCCTATTTGGTCTAGAAGAAACCAACCAACCTGACATCTCAATGATTCGTGACATTATCAGCAACTCCCAGTCATCAACCATCACTCCTGATGAAACCATTGAAGTTTCCCATGATGGCCCAGAATTCAAGTTCAGTGACGGTTCAATAGCACACGATTCTGCAGAGTAGTTTGCAAGAGTGAAACCGGCAAATGCAAGTTTATTTACACAATAAACTCACTTGCCAAAAACAACATAAACCATAAGAAACTTCGTTCACGTCTGGACCTATCATTTCTACAATGTGCCCGCTCCCATGAGCTATGCTCTGACCTTAAAAGATGTCAAGACCAAGGTGAAACTGACCTTTACATAGACTACCACGCTGACTGTATCAAATGCAAATCCAGTACTCAATATCCAAGTAATCGTATTCCTATAAACCAAAACCAGGCACGCACACCCCAAACTTTATCCAGGTCCACTACAGGTCTCAAATGCAAATTACTTAATGCTAGAATCCTTGCAAACAGAATGCCTGAATTCCTAATACTTCTAAATGAAGCTATATTTGACCTTATTTTTGTCTGCGAGATATGGTTGAATGTGTCCTTCCAACAGTCCACTATTACAGTAAGTGACTATCTCGTATTCAGATCTGACCGTGAAAACCGAAGAGGCGGTGGTGTTGCAATCTATATATATAAAAGAGAAGTCCGGGGAGGGGAGTTAGTTTGTATGTACTCTATACAAATTTACAGTTTTGAGCCAAAGTTCCCCAATTTTGGCAAATACATAGTTTTCCGTATGGAGACGGTCACTGTTGGGGTCACGAAGCCCTAAACACCCCAGAACACCCCGAAAAAAGGTGGCAAAGTAAGCACTCACACCAGAACAGGACCAAAGCTCTACTGAGCATGCTCAGATTTTCAAACAGCTCAGAATGCCCAACGGTTACAAGAACAGCACTTCTACATTCACCACAGCAGCAGAGAAGGTGGC
>JANHJO010000884.1:148623-164528 GCA_032468235.1 Pseudoxyrhopus heterurus
CTGACATTGTAAACTGCTTAGAGAGGGTTGCAAGCCCTGATAGGCGGTATATAAATACAGTGCTATTGCTATTGATAGGGCTGCTATAGCTTGATTAATAATAAGAAGCAGCAGTTTGGCACTGAATTGCAGAGTTCCAGATCTCTATCTAGAGGCCATTCCAATTTACATTTCAGTAATGAAATCTCAATTTCTGGTGGCTTATTTATGTCCATATTTGCTAGAAATTTGCTAGCTTGATGTCTAGAATCAAATGAAAGATTTGGAATCAGGCTGATAATGTGAAGCAGCAAAATGCAGGTAACCTAATTTCTATAGCTGTCATAGCTAGAAATTACTAATTTAAACCAATGAAGGTAATATATAAGAAGTATATTCATATTTATATATTTTAATAATATTAAATGGAACTCTAAAATAATAGTAAAGTAAAAAAATTACAAATATCAAAATGAACTTACACAAGGGATTTTTTCCTGTATATTATTTCTATATTAAACATAAATGAAACCAAGAATCCTAGAAATATTTTTGATGAATATGGATCTAATATGATCAAAGGTTAATAATATCTGAGCCCCATTTAATTAAATGGGAAGCATTAGCCAGAAGATTAACTTTGTCCAACTGAAACCAATGGCATTTAGGACTGCTTTAGAATGACAGACAATTGCAAATATTGTATTTAGCAATACTTTGCATTGCTCCCAACTTTGCATTGCTCTCAAATGCCACAAGATAGATTTGTTAACATTCTGCATCACATGGTTGAGAATTCTTCCCAGTTGCTTAAAGATCAACCAGGTTTTTCTATCTATTTTCTTCTCCCCTGTATAGTCTCATTCAGAAGGACAATTGAGGTTACAGATATCGACTAACTTACTATTTCCAGCTTCTCAGTAATAGTAAGTTGGAAGAAGAGAAATATCTGCTGCCATTCCTACATCACTGCTTGTCTAAGCCATTGATTTCATCTAAGCACCATGATACTGGAATAAATGACAAACTATTAGAGGGAAGGTTTATGAAGAGGTTTGGTTGTCTTTTGCAGAGGGTGGGAGAGAGGAGGAAAGGGAAGGAGAATATGTACAGGAGAATAATGTAAGACATAAGCCAAAGGAATAAAAATTGAACAATCTAGTCCTCAAACAAATATATCATCATGATGGTAACTAGTCTTATGAGTAGCCTCCAGGCAGAGAAAGAATAGGGCTAATTTGTCAGATTTTTAAAAGAAAGAAATACAGGTAATCCTTATCTTACAACAGTTTATTAATGACCATTCAAAGTTACAACAGCACTGAAAAAAGTGACCTATGACCATTTTTCACACTTATGCCCATTGCAGCATCCCCATAGTCACGTGATCAAAATTTAGACACTTGGCAACTGACTCATAGTTATGATTTTTTCAGTGACTTGGAGTCTCGTGATCACCTTTTGTGACTTTCTGACAAGCAGCATCAATGGGGAATCCAGATTCACTTAACAACTGTGTCACTAACTTAACAATTTCAGTGATTCACTTAACAACTGTGGCAAGAAATGTTGTAAAAAGGGGGCAAAATTCACTTAACAATTGTCTTATTTAGCAACAGAAATTTTGGGATCAATTGTGGTCATAAGTCAAAGATTACCTGTAACACTTCTAGCAGTTTTTATAAGGGTAAGGCTTATGATAGCAGTGGCAGGGGAGTAAATTTCTATTTTCTTCCTTTATTTGTGGACTATTCCACAAAAGACAGGGCAGTGACTGGGTTGCAAATTGGTTACCATTTTGCTTTCTCTAGAAGGTCTAAGAGATCTGTAGCATAAATACACAAAACGTGGACAAAATACTATATTTATATACTACCTATATGATGAGAGGTGGGCAACTGTGTTTTTGGCCTGCAAGGAAGTTTAGAGAGTTTAGCTTGTATAGGATAGCGTATGAATGTTTAGAATAACATTGCTTTGGGCTGCATTCAGGATATGTTGGTCAAAATGTCTCAAAGTTTATTTGGCAGAGAAAGGGCATAGAATGTATCTCATATCAACTGCTGATAATTGATTATCATATTTTATGTTGCAAATATTTTATGTACATATTATTCTTTAAAAAAATATAAAAAGGAAAATAGATTGAAGCCACTTCAGTTATCTGGTATAGTTATTTGTCTTATTTAGCTGTGTGAAGTCTGTGGCATGCAAACTTAACTTAGTAATCTTTTAATATGTTTTTTATCTGTTTAAACCTTTAATAGAATTTCTTTTAGTAAAAATAAAGATGCTTTTCACTTCAAAGAATGATTTAAGCATAAGTACTGTGTGTTTAGGACCTCAAGAGATTGTTTCAAGGAATGTTTGATGGTATGCTAAACTCCTGAGGATGTCTAGAAACTGTTAAGGAAATAGCGTAACTAAAACAGAAATGTACAAGGAAATTTCTGAATATACAACAGTCACTTACAGAAAAAAATAGAATGGCAAAATAATTACCATATATACTCGAGTATAAGCCGACCCGAGTATAAGCCGAGGTCCTAATTTTACCCAGGAAAACCGGGTAAAATTATTGATCCGAGTATACGCCGATCAGCAATTTAGGTCTAAGATAATACTTGAGTCAGCTTATACTAATTTTGGGGCTAAATTGATGCGTGCGCAACGCGTGCCAAACGCACTGTGCACACATCAATCTAGCCCCAAAAATCAGCTGATTTGAGCCCCAAAATGGGTTGATTTAGCTAGCTAAATCGGCCTGTTTTCGGGCCCAAATCGGCCCAAAATTGATGCGGGCGCAGTAAGGTAAAATATCAGTCAATGCATGCATTGAATAGGCCCTGAAAGGCAGAAGCAAGAGGAAACAATAGATTCTTCATACGCACAGGCCTCTGAGTCTTCAAATATGTAGCTTCTTCTTGTACCATATTCTTATAAGCTAAGTCAATAAAATACAGCAGAATCTCTTGAACGAATAAGTCTAGCCCTTCTCTGTCTTTCTTCTGGTTTAACATTTGAAATAACCAATATTAATGTCAGGATTAGTATATGTACAGTGAGATATAAGTTTAATATCCTTCTCTTTGTTCTTCCTCTTTCTTTTTTGATTGCCTTACAGATGCACTGAAGCAATGTTTTTAAATATAGACAATACAAGGTTATTTGTTATTGATCAAATGAACAGATGAGAAACAGATGATCTTGCTAGAGGGATAGATTTAAAAAACTGATTTCTCTATAAACACACATTTATAGTGGATCACCACAAAAAGCACATCTCATTATGTTCTCCACGATTTAGTGTCAGATTAATGGCCTTTAGGTAGATGAGCAGAAGTGTCACACATGTGCAAAGCAAAGCCTTCACAGAAACCATCTTAAAATTTCTGAGAACGTTGGTGCTTCAAAATTTCAAGAAGTGTTGTGCCAACACTTTTTATGAATGTTGCATTCAATAATATATGGCAGTATCAATGTTTCAGATTCATAGTCCAAAACTAAAAGGAAATTCAATGTTACAAGCAATCCTAGGAATAAAAGGGGCAGGGAGGAAGAAAAGGGAAAAAGCCTCCATAGTTATTAATCTTCACACATTCTTTCCAATATGATCAAAGGTCTGGAGACTAAAACATATGAAGAACGGTTGCAGGATTTGGGCTTGGTTAGTCTAAAGAAAAGAAGAATTAGGTGCGACGTGATAGGGTTAGTGTTAGTGTTAGGGTATTCCAGTAATTGAGGGGCTAACACAAAGAAGAGGGGTCAAATTATTCTACGAAGCACCAGAAGGCAGAACAAGAAACAATGGTTTACTCTGATTTCTCTTCAGATCATATAAATCTTTCGCTGTTCAATTTTGACATAGATGGCCTCTCTGATCCCCTTTTCAAACCAGCGGTCCTCTCTGTCCCAAATGTGGACTTTGCCGTCTTCAAAAGAGTACCCTTTGTCTTTTAAATGCAGATGGACTGCTATATCTTGTCCTGATCGGTTTGTTCTCCTACGTTGTGCCATGCATTTATGAAGTGGTTGTTTTGTTTCCCAATGTACAGATCTGCACATGGCTCATTGCATTGTACTGCACATACCATTTGCTCAATTTGTGCCTGGATGTATTCTTGGGTTTGAAGTATGCACATATGTTGTGTTGGCTGAAATTCAATAAAATACTTCTACAGCTTTAGTACTGTGTTGGATTGGGATTGAGAAAGCCAGATTGTAATTCAACTTCATCCATGGAAATTCACCTGGGGCACTGGTCATTTTCTCTCAGTTCAACCACTTACAGAGCTTTTATGTGAGAATAAATTGAAGTGCAGAGCCAGTTTGACATAGTGGTTAAGGCACTGGGCTAGAAACCAGGAGACTGTGAGCTCTAATCATGCTTTAGGCATAAATACAACTGGATGACCTTAAACCAGTCAGACCCTTTCCAACCCTAGGAAGCAGGAAATGGCAAACCCTTTCAAAAACTTTCCAAGAAAACTGCAGAGATTTGTCCGGGTAGTCACCAGGAGTCAACAACGACTCAAAGCCCCTCCCCCCAACTGAAATGAGATTCCATAAAATTGCCATGCTACTAGGAAAAAATAAAATATAAACATATACATCAAGTGTAAATGATGATGATTATAGATTTTAAATCTTTAACTTCAGAGTATAGCTACAGTGAGATGTACATAAGCTTGTTCATTTAAGATAAACATTTCTGGATTTTAGCATCATTATATTAAGCATCATTAGCATCATTATATTAAGGTTTAACTATGGCTTGTCTTGTTTCCAATATAATTACTTGTCTTGCTCCTCTTTTTTGATATATCATCTCTTGGCCCACTTACAGTATACGGATTTAAGCAGACTTGTCTTGAAATCAGCAAATGGCACTAGTTACAAAGGACATCCAATTTGTGCCCTTCATGTCATAATTTTCAATTTAATATGTTATGTTCCAAATCAATCTTTAATGGATGGGGTTCACTTGAATATTTGTTAAAATACTATTCCATAGTATAATTCAGAAGCTCATTCTATTAGTAAATTATTCTCATTTGGCTAAGGTTTTTTTTTATATAACATTAAATTGACATTTTCGTTGCTTCAGTTTAAGCATATTATTCCTTGTTCTGTCTGGGTTGACTAATGAGAATAATTTATCCCATCTTTCTATGTTGTTGCAGGCTGTTCTCATTATTCCCTTCTGACTCTTAGATTTAACTCAACCAGTTCCCTTGTTAACCTATTTTTCTTCAGACCTTCTGTCATATTCTTGATCTTTTTTTGTTCTTATTATTTTATGTCACTTTTCTCAAATGATAAAGGAAACAGACAAAACCTCAGGAACATTCAGGGGAACTTTTGAAAATAAGGCATCAAATAGAATTTGTGTTAATTTGATTTCAAAAAAGACAACTTCAGACCCCAACTCTTCATTCTCCCTGCTTCCATCAAAAATACAATGCCATGAAATCACAGAGAAAGGAAAAGAAGAAGTAATATTTATGTGGGTGGTGTGTATGTGTATCTACTTTTGATATTGCTACATACTGAGATCTAAGAAAGATTTTCAAAATTAAAAATATATATCCAAGTAATCCTATGTCTATTAAAATAATTTGTCCTTGACTTTTAAGTCTCTTGTCTTTCAAACCTAGAAACTACATAGAGGGAAGAGGGATAGAGCCTCAACTTGTCATTGATAATGAAAAAGGAAATAGAATACCTGGTATAAATGTAAGACCTGCAATATGAAAAATAGGTTTTCAAAAATTACAGAAGAGTAATCAATCAAGAATGAGATCTTTTCAAATTTAAAATAGTCACAGTGGTGTGTCAACAGCACTGAATTCCTTGGAGATGAGCAACTCAAGAGCCACATGGCCTTTTAAGCACTTTTCAATGACCCCTTCTAACATCATTGACTGTACCTGCATATTTCAATGATGCAATTGCCCCCAAAATAAGCAACACTTCCTAAATAACCTGGAAAAAGGTGACTAATTCTCTTTTTGAAAAGGATACTGTCAAGGCTTTTTGTAGGAGCACAAAAACCTACATTGTCTTTATCATTCATTTAATGGTTCTGCCATTTCCCTTGAATCCACAAAGACCATCAACTTACCTGCGTCAATGGATTTTGCTTTCCATCCAGTGCCTAATTCAAGATGAATTGTGAGACAATCTAAGCAGCACAGTATGGTTGTTTGTCTGTCATGGTATGAGTAGATCTTTGCAACAATATAGGGAAACCTGGCAATCAATTCCCTGGAGTTCATATTTTCAATATTTGGTCTAACTAAATTTCTCAGAAGGAAGTGGCAATGCTTAAGATACCAGGCTATAAACCTGGGTTCTAGGTTCTAGTCCTATCTTAGGTACAAGCTAAGACTTTAGGCTAGTCCCTTACTCTTAATCCTAGGAAGTAGATAATGTCAAACTACTTCCAAGAAAACTATAGAGACTACTTCAGGCTGTTACCAGTAGTCAAAAGTTGTCTCAAGGGCATGCATGCATTCACATATACACATGCACAGAGGGGGGGGGGGAGCCCTCAGAGTATGCATAGGCAAAAGCTATTGAGAGCTATGACAGCAACACACAGCTGTGACATGAATGACAAATGGTGAGAAAATTGTTAACTACATGGAAAGACATTACTCTATTAATTCACTGCCAAGAATCAAAGTCACTTGTTCCTGGGTTAGGATCTCTCTCTAAGCTCAGCAACCAAAAGAGTCCTTTAGGAAAAGATTATACACTTCAAGAGGTTTGGGGAAGTACTGTAAATAATGGCACTTAGGAATGCTGTAGCCCTGAGCCTTTATCAGGATCTGGTAAAGAAATGGCTCTTTCATACTTCTCATATTACTGAAGATCATATTCACAATGATTTGACCAATGATTGTGCTGCCATCTTGATGTCTGGAATTTTTAGATCCTGCTTGTTCCTTGGGTATCAGATCTGCAAATATTTTTTTTTAGATTTGTAGTAACATTTGTATGTCTGGCATCAAAAATGGCATTATAATAAGTGCTTGGCTCTCATGAGGTGAATGTCCTCCCTGCTATTACAATGTCCTGATAATCAGTGACCAAACTTGGAGTGTGGTAGTAAAGGGAAAGCCAGACCTGATTCTCAGAAAGGGGTGTTTTTGGGAAGGGAAACAGAAAAAAACAGGTGGTGAAGACTAGAGATAGGAATTAAAGGAGGCAGCATTGGAAGAAAATGAATGAACTGCACCTGGCTGAGTTCTGACAGTGATAGGGCAGACACTTGGAAAAAGCTCAAGGAGACATTAACAAAATTGCCACAATATGCAGCACAGTTTTCAGCCATTTTGAAATGAAAAAAAAACACCAACCCACCTTAATAAAACTTTATTAAGAATTCTCATTTTTTTCTTAAACATAGTTAAATATAAATAAGGAGCAGCTATACTTTTACCAGTTTGCAAACCAGTTTGCTTAGTTTGCATTATCAACCTATCCAAGGCCTTCATTTCTTACTATTACACATTTGATGTTTTCTTACTGCTGTGTTTATTTCTGCAGTAAAACTGGTTCAGTTTGGTTTCTTTTGTTTATGCTTTTGCTTCTTCATGAGATCTCAAATCTCTAAAGCAGAAAATTGCTCAGCAACTTGGACACATCAAAGCTGTCACAAGCTTATCACTTTGTCCAAGAAGAGACAGGAGCATTTCTGTTTTGGTTTGGTTACATACTTTAAGCTATAGAAAAGAATCTTCTTTCATTTTGCACTCAGAAACCAAAATGGTATAGCACTGGCAGTGAAATCAGTTAAAACATTGACATATTGTGAAGAGTTTCTTATCATCAAGTTCTTTTAAAGTACATTTATACCTTTTTTCATTAAGGTTCAACTGATTTGCAGTCATTCTAACATAAAACAGAGCTCAAAACAGAATGAACTTAGGTTTCAATTAAACTATAAAACCCTAACCCTATCATTTTTTTTTCATACTTCTTTCTTAGGAAAGAAGATGCCAGTAAAGAAAAGGCATAGAGGTGACTGGATCCAGCTAATACTGGATTATATCTTTATCTGGGCTACTATATTTTAGTGAACAAATATTTTAAATGCTACCAGTATTATTGTTATTATTTGCACTCACCAGGAGCTGAATTCCACTTGTGGAATTTGTTTTTCCAAAATTGTAGCCAATTATTACTTTACTGAATTATTGAGCTATGTTCTGATTTTTTTTCAATTTGTAAACTATTATTGAATTCAAATAGTAAAGCAAGTACTATGAAATCATTCAACATAATATTCTCAGTGATGCCATGCTTTTTAACTTTGTTTATTGTGTTTGGAGGTGTTATACAGGAAATTACATTCCACATTTTTAAAATAAGATTTAAAAAAAATACTGAGATATTATAGAATAGAAAAAAATAGAAGTCCAAAAAAAAAGCTAAGGAAAAATAGAAAAATTACAAACCCAGAAATATATTTGTAAGGCAAAAATGATGCAATAAACAACAGTGACCAGATTTGTCTACAGATATACTTTACTACAAAGATTTTCAACACTTATTGTTATTCTATGAAATTTTTTCAGAAGAACAAATTCTCATACTTTTAAATATTACTGTTTTAACTTAAAATGTATTGCGGTGTATTGTAACCTTGATGCTAAAACAAGAATCAAATAAATTTTGATGCTTTAGAAATTTATAGGGGAAAAACAATTTTATAAGTTTACAAACAAAGAGATTAAGTGGGAATTGCCATTAAAGCTGGCAAAGATTACTATCTCGTTGATGCAATCTAAAAATGTTACAACTTAAACATTCTACATGGTGCAGTGCACCTTTTAGATTATTCATATACTTAGATAATGGAATGGGCATCTAGTTCATCAACTAAATGATGAGGCATAGTGATCCAGTCTGAATTGTACTTTCCCACAACTCCCTAATTATGGCATTGTTCATTAAGCAGAAATTATTCATTACCTGTCTGATTTTTACTTATTAAGTGGAGAAGTGATGTGTACATTGAGATGACTTTTAATTATGTAAATGTAATGCAGGAAAATATGGTAGTAGTATTATTTCAAATGATACAAAAGTAAATAGCTGATTATTCAGTCTTAGATGTTCTTAGATAGCATAAAACTATGAATTTGTTTCTTTCTTAAAATATGGAACCTGCCATAAATCAGGCAACTTTCCCACTAGAAACCAATATTCAGGCTTTTTGTGTTCTTCAGTTTAATAGTATCAACACATCAGTTTAGTTAACAGGGGAGAAATCATGAGATGTACAAAACTTGTTAATTACAATGTCAATACCATTAACACTCCCCTTAGGACACTAGTATATCCCTTCTTCTTTCAGGGCAGTGAACATTAACTGCTGCTTTACTGTTGATATGCAATTAGGATGTTAATTTTGTCATTTGACTAATTGCAGTTAACATATCAATTAATTAATTGCCTACTTCTTTTATATTGGACTTAGCATTCCTTAGCAGATCTCATCAAAGTCTGTGAATATTTATGCCTCAGCTATTGGATGTGGCATGAGTTAAAGGCTGCACTGACCTCTAGTTTGATAACTAATCCAACAGGTTTTCATATTCAGAGAAAAGAATGAGGGAATAGGAGTAGCTGTTGCATTTATCTGAAGGAAATACAGTGATAGAATTAGAAAGGTAATCCCAAAGGTGCGTTTTCAAGAGGCAACTGGACTTCCTTGTTTTTTGTTGAAGATATTTTGCTTCTCATCCAAGAGGTTTCTTCAGCTCTGACTAAATGGTGGGGAAATGTTGTAGGTACTGAAGATAGATGATTCCCCACCATCCAGTCAGACCTGAAGAAACTTCTTGGATAAGAAGTGAAATGTCTTCAACAAAAAACAAGAAAGTCCAGTTGCCTCTTGAAAACGCACCTTTGGGACAACCATGACCTGGATGACTGAGAATATCCATAGACAATTAAAAAGGTAAACTAAACTAAGATGTTAAGTGACCCAATACAACATACTTTCTGTTTAAAACAAACACTAAGCAATACAAATACTAACTAATATTTTGAAATACTCAAACATTTTGAAACTCTGGAGATTCTAGTTTGAGAAAGGCCTGTATGGCAAAGATACTTTTTAAAGAGAAATTTATCTGGTTGATTTGGGATAGAACTGGGAATGTTCCTTTCTGAGCCTTTGCAAATTCTGAAATTAGCATTAAGCAAATTTTTATGCACCTAACTAGATGCGACATGAATATTTGTCTTAATTGTTGAACAATATTTATTCTTGATAAGGTTTGTATCACCGAGTGAGGTGATTTAGCAGAGTTGAAAGCGAAACAAAAAGACACTCACATCTGGGATTTATACAAACACTCAGCAACCTTGTATTTAATTACACAGAGCAAAAATCATAGTCAAATAAACAGTCCAAAAGTCAAAAACAGTAATGATGATTCTATAGTCCAGTACAATTTAGGGAGTAATCAAAACAGTCGTCGTAATCTTCATGCAAAGTCAAAATATGATCAGTCCATCCAACAGTAGCAAAAAATACACTGCTCTTGTTACTTACAGTTTGGCTATCACAGTCTTTCACCAAACTCTGTAACACACTATAATCCAAAAGCAAAAACCCAAGTTTGTTCCATCTAAACTGCAGACATTTATCCACATAATAATTACTCAATTAGCAGCCACTCCCAGAACTAGCATAATTACAGCTAACCCGTAGCTTACAGTCTTAAAGCTCTAAAACACCTTAAAGATATACTATACATATTTATAGCTAACAACTATACCTGGCTTAATTTACCTGGCACAATTCAATTAGGAGATTACCAATATCCTAACATTATCCTCCTTGAGTCAGGTAAAAGAATGCCTTACAAAACTTATAAACGTATTCCTAACAATTTGCATTGCTCAGCATATATCACAGTAGTTTGTGGTTTAGTCAGTCAGCAATATTGTTTTTAGTACAGCAATATTCTAATACAATTAAACCATTCTTTACATATTCCCGTACATTTAAACACCGCAAATCTGTATGCTTCAATCTAGTGGAAACTGCTAAATTAGTTGCCATCTTAATTGTGGCCTGGTTATCTTCAAACACAGTTATAGGTATAATACATTCAAAACCCATATCTTTCAACAACTGTTCATACCAAATCAAATTTGTACACAATAAAGATAAACAAGAAAATTCTGCTTCTGCAGTAGACAGTACTACATGGTTCTGCCTTATTGGCTCTCCCAAGAAATATAGCCATTCCTGATGTAGACCTCCTTGTAATCAGATCGTTTGCAAAACTAGTATCAGCATATGCTATAAGCTTCATTTCTCCCTCTTGTTTAGGCTCTAGATATAATGCATGATGCATCGTATGTTTTAGATATCTTAATATCCTTTTAGCTGCTTTCCAATGACCCTGTGTTGGGTTATTATTGTGATGAGTTAGAATGTTTACACTGTAAGTTATATCCGGCCTAGTCCAGTTGCTTATATACATTAGACTGCCAATTAAAGATTGATACATAGTTTTATCAAAATCAGGCCCAGTAACATTATCTTTAAACCCTGTTTCCATAGGAGTTTTCACAACTTTACAATCTTCCATATTGTATCTCATCAATAGTTTACTGAACTTCTGAGATTGTGATAATTTATAACCATTTTCAGTCTTTGAAATATCAATGCCTAGATAATGTTTAATCTTATCTAAATTCCTGATTTTAAATACTTCCATATCCTAACAATATATCTTGAAATTGATTAGCTGGAATGCGCCTAATTATTTAATTAGTTGTCATTGACTTGAGCACTATTCTTGATGGCTGTGTAGGTGAATGATCACCTACCCTGATTGGTCTCAAGCAACAATCCATTGGTCTTCCAAAGACCTTCCAGTTATCTCTTGGATTGCATCTCTCCTATTCTTTGTGTAGCTGGAATAGAGCTACTTACATATGGCTGCAACCCCCAACAAATGCTGGATTTTCCTGGCAGAAAAGGTATGGTCACATGAGGCACCCTTATAGATACACTTAAAGAGAAGAAAACCAACTTTTCCTTCATTGTTTCTTATAATTAACTGTGAATGTCAGGGGGTTCCTTGTCTCTCAATTTATTCTTCCAATTTATATTCCACCATCCTTACCCAGAGAACACTAAAGGTCACTAGCAGTGTAAAATAAAACATAAACAATTTAAAGCTGTCCAAAACAATGGAAGTTATTAGTAGTATTACAGTGGAAATTATTAATCTCATCTTCTTCCCCAAAAATGAGGTCTAGAAATAACTCTCAGAGATAGTCTTGGTGATCAGTTGTTCTAATTAAAGTTTGCAAGTGATGAGACTTCATCACTGAGGAAATCCTGAAATAATATGTGACCTTTGTGACACAGTGAACAAAACATGGGGTGGAAAAAAATCTACCTTCAGGCAGTTGTAACAGAATTGTCCTTCTGTTTACTTGTAGCTGTTTGGAGCAAGGCAGAAACACCTGTCTTTGTTAATAACCTATATGCTACCATGTTCCCCTTCCCAGACTGTGCTAAAGAGAAGCAGTCTTCAGAATATCATCAACATATATTTACACTTTTGCTTGGAGAACTATTTAACCCCATTTCTTCAATAATGGCTGCCAGTATGCATTCAAATACAAGTAGTCCTCAACTTATGACCACAATTGAGCCCAAAATTAATGTTGTTAAGGAAAAATTTGTTAAGTGAGTCTTGCCCCATTTTACAACTTTTCTTGCCACCCTTGTTAAGTGAATCACTGCAATTGTTAAATTAATAACACGGATGTTCAAGAAGGTTGCAGAAGGGGATCGTGTGATTTTTGTCACAACCCATCAGCTCACAAGAAAAACAACAACAAAAATCAACCCATCAGCTTTAAGGTACTTAAAACCAAAGACCATGCCTCAGGAACAACACCCAGCCAATCAAACAGTCCGAAGTCAGACCATGATTCAGAAGTAGCCAAACAAACAACATCCACACTAACTTGCCTCACATAAAAGTGTATTTAAAGACCAGTGCTCTGACAGACGAGCACAATTCGAAGTGCACTGACGATGTCTCCTCAAATGGTGACAAAATGTTTGCAACCAAATTGCCAAGCTCAAAGCTCAGACCAAGAGCCCAAAGATAATAATGGCACCCATTTTCACCTTCTTTATCCAAGACAAGAGATATATAAATGTCAACATCACACGAGTTCATCCCTTTTTTTTTTCCTCCAACCATCAAATGATTATCCTTAACTACTGGTATGATGATACGTTTACCATGTGGCTGCTATTCTTGTTTGCCCTTACATATTGCATCCTAACAGGCATCAAGTCTTTAACTCAGATGCAGCACTTGAGTTGCGTTGGCATTTAAACCCAAGCAGAAATCCCTTAGGCACAATATGTGCTAGAAATTCTAGATAACAGAGCAATCTCATTCGATACTGATTTACAGAGCATCTTCCTCACCCATCAATGTTCAGGAAAAAATAATAATCTTAAAGCCATAAACACCACTGCTGTCACGCAATAGTATTCTCAACAGCAACAGCAATAGCAATATAAGCCTTTGCAATAACTAGAGGAGTGCAAAGATTTTAATGAAACCCCAAAGCAATGCAAAACAGAATTAGGTCATAAACTATAAACAGATAAATAAAGAGCAGAAACCTAAGAACATTAATCCTGGGTATTAAAATTCATTCTTCAAGAGACTTTTTAAAATGTCAGAGGGCCAATTTAAATATTATGGATGCCAAATGGAGATCATTTAAAACCTGTCTTCATGGGATTGCTTGGCCCTGAGCCCGCAAACTTTAAAAGCTGTTTGGGAATGCTGGTCGAGTGACAGCAAGGATGGGACCTATTTGCATAAACTGTAGGTTTCAAACTTGTCCCTTGTAAAATCACTTTAGATCATAACCTTCCATAAGGTCCAGCTAATCCTTCAGTGGTCCTTGCAGAATATATTAATATTTGGTATAATCACTAATGTCCCATGTGCATGTAAAATAATATACAGTATTTTCTGAAAGAACCAGAACTTCAAGAAAGAAAGTTTCAAATATGCATCTGCTATAGCTCAATAAGGACATCAACACTGTTGACAAGGAAGTTACAAGAAGTCACCAAAACATCAAAAGTGGAGTTTCTCAGATAGCTTCTTTCCTTGTGTTTGTATTGCTTTGTAATATCCAAAAATGGTTTGCCAATCTAATATTGCTAAAACTTCAATCCCCAACACTTCTATTTGGAAGACTTAGAATAACTTTATTGTCACTTTGAATGTACACTAATTGTCATAAAGTAAAATGAAATTACGTTGCATACAACTCTCAAAGGTTCTCCACCACTAATATAAACATAAACATGACAAGATAAACAAATAAATAAATAAATAAAGCATGTACCCACATATATCATATGACACAGAGAAACAACACAGTCTAATTTGGATGTATACATGTACATGGTGAGAGAAACAAATCTTGTGAGTTTACCAGGCAGACGGCATAGGGAACAAAGCCGTTACAGAGGGCCTCCAAATAGGGCCTCCAAATAGGAGAAGCTGGTAATTCATACATACTCATTTTTTCCCTCAACTATATAAGAGTAATTCAAAGAAAATTAGCCCAGTGTATACTGTTGGAAAGCTAACTTTCCACCCAAAAAAGGCTAAGATATACAAAAAAAATATGAACTGCCATTCACTTAGAAGTATGTCCAAAGCTCAGTGCTCGCTGAAAACCCCAAAATCTATATTATCCCTGTGACCAAGAGAATGTGCATATAGAAATTAATGTCATAAAATCTGACATTAATTCTATATTCTACAAATACCATCCTTTTACCTCTCTACATCATAATCATCTTTTTTTAAAAAAAAAATCCATGTACAGTATACTTTGCTATGATGCCTCTTACAGTTCTCTACAGATGAACATAACAGCAGACCTTTTCTGTTGCGGTGTTGACAAGTAAGGGGATTACAAAAGAGTGCATCTTGGCCCTCCTAACTGGTAAATAAGCTAATATCTAAATTACTTTACAGCATATGATATTTCATGCTGTCGTAAGCATCAGTAGTCCCCAGAATAATTACAAGACCACTGGCCCATTTCTTATTACATGTTAACATGAGAATACAAAGGTCATGTGTTTTGTGAGAGGCTTTTGAAAATAACTTGGGCTTTTGAGGGATACAAAATAGAGCAGTTTTCCTGTTTTAAGTGTTTGGGCCTTGTATTGAAAATAGAAGGACAACACACTCACACTATCTAGGTTACTGTGAATTCCTGAAGGATTTCAGCAGGAATTCTTTCTTTTTCTCTAGAGGTGCTCAATACATACCAGATTTATTGAAACTTCCCAGTGGTAAGATATTGGCACATCTAAATCCAGGCATCAGTTATAATAAATTAGAGAAAGAGAGACCAAACCAGCTTGCTAAGAAAATTATTCCTAGGGGTGAAATATGTGGCAATATTGTCATACATCTGGAGTCATGGCTCATAAAATTCTGGAACAAGGATGTGGTTATGAGTGTCCTACTGACTAAAATGTCACTTTTAATCTCAAGACTTGACACATGTTCTTCCCACAGACAATTATTAGTCTTCCTGAAAACATCACATATAAGTTAAATTACAAAATTTTTGCTGAAAGACTTTCCAGTGTGAAGACACAAGTACTGAATTGCATTAAATTGTGTTTTACTTTATTGTAATTTTTTACCAAAATACTCATAATTAATTAATATTTAATTAATTTTAGGTTATTTCCTGGATGGAAAGAAACATTCCACATACAGCTTCTTTAGGCAGATAAAGATAGCAATAGCAATAGCACTGTATTTATATACTGCCTATCAGGGCTTGCAACCCTCTCTAAGCGGTTTACAATG
>JANHJO010000884.1:195455-207410 GCA_032468235.1 Pseudoxyrhopus heterurus
TTTCTGGTCTGCCGGCCTGAGGGCTCTTTAAGAGTCTAAGCTGTCCTGGAGTAGGCAGCAAAGCAAAGAGGTACTACTGGGGGGGGGGTTAGAGAGGAGCTGCATCTCCTCTCCCCACCTTGGAATACCTTGTAGCCAACGGCCAGTAAAACGGTGGCGAATATGGCTGCCCTGAAGCCGGGAACATACTGGAAACAAGCATGTGCAGGAAAAGAGGTGAAGAACTGAGTGGAAGTTTTTGGATGGGTGAGACGATTCATTAATATGATTTTCTACCCCACAATAATTGCCGGAGAAGATCTTGACAACAAATGGGATAGTGGCATAACACTAATTGGTCAAAGAGAAAGTCAGCTGTTTGCTTTGTGTACTGCTGTCGGGAGGAAAGGAGATCAGATTTCCGGGCTTTATTAAACTATTGTTTTGAGCTATTAATGAATTATATATGATGACTGAAATGGAGAGCTTACTGGTTGAAGAGAGAAAGGCACCCCTTCGGACCGATGCCAGGATATGATTAATAAACTTGATTATATATCGGAGTTGGAACAGAGAATTCTAAGTCGCTGGGATGACGTTCAGAATATTCAGAAAGTGGAGCCAGCTGATTCGTGGAAGGGCTGTTGGATGACCGACGAGGAGGGCTATCAAGAAGAGTGGCAGCTAGATTCTGGGTATGCAAAGTCCTGGTCCTCCATCTTGCTTGCTGTTATTTCCAGCTCGATCTCGTTGCTGCCAGTCTTCCAAGTTCTTCTCTGTCTTATCCACGACAATCCACCCGCTGCTCTTCAAAGCCGGAACATCATTCCACATTTCTCCTTTCTGCTCCATAATCCACACTGGTTCCTTCCTTCTATCTCAGTAAGATTTCAATTGCTGCTCTCCACCATCTAAACTCTGCACCTCCTGTCTTTTTTGTTCTCTCTCCTCAGCTTTCTTCTCTGGGATCTCCGCCATTTTATCATCTCCACCCAGTTCCTTTTTAATTGTTAACAGCCTCAAATCATTAAATCCCAAATCTTCCCTTTCAGCCCTGCTGGCAAGGCTCCACTCCAGCATTCTCTGGCAGATAGAGAACAATCCCTCAAAGTGGGCATTCAAAACTCTTTCAAGATTCGCCATTTATAATATCAATCTCCTTGCTCACCTTGTGGGCAGTCCTTCTTTCCCCAATGTAAAAGTTCGCCGCTTCTAATGAATCCAGGGCAATTAGAAAATCATCGTTTTTGGAATATTTTCCAGCTGTTCTGTTTTTCTGGTTACAACTCTGCTCTCTGCCTCTCTCCAGCACAGATCTTTAGCCCAGCATGGCTCTGGCTTTGGGGCGGCTATGGCTGCTGCCGCTTCTTCCGCCGTTGGCTTCAGGGAAAATCTACACAGGTAGCGGAGCCGCATCTCCGCTGTACCTGCCAGATCAATTCCCCTCACTCCACGTCCTCTCCGGGGAGGTTTAGGCTCTTTGAAGAACCCTCGGGCAGGGAAGCCTAGCTCGGGTCTGCAGAGGTAGCAGACCCGACGTCCAGCTCTGTCAAAGTCCAAACCGGAAGCCAGATGAATACATTTCTAATAACAAACAATACGTAACTTTTTATTAAGAAAAAAACAAATTTCAGAGAAATGGTAAACAAGGAAAAATGGTGAAATCTTGTTACTGATTTCTTAATGAAACTTATATTTGCAGAAGAGATGAGAAATATTTTTCAATTTTATTTAGGGAACACTTTAATTAAGATTTGAAAACAGAAGGTTGTGCTATAAAAACAACCCCAAAAACCCAAAATAACCTATAAGGCAAATAACTAAGTCCTTTAAACTTTCCTAAAAGGTACTTCAGATAAGTTTCTAAATCAAAATATGATTTTAAGCAAAACTTAAAAGAATTGAAAGGGATCTTGGAGGTGTTCTAGTCCAAGCCCTGCTCAAAAATCTCCAATGACGGAGCACCCAACAACTTCTGTGAGGTAAGTTGTTCCACTGATTAATTCTCATTGTCAGGAAAGTTCTCCTTAGTTCTAGGTTGGATTAGTCTTCAGGTGCTTTGGAAAATATGTTGATCCCTTCTTCTTTGTAGGTGTCCCTCAAATATTGGAATATTACTATTGTGCCACCCCTAGCCCTTATTTTCATTAAACTAGATATACTCAATTCTTGCAACCGTTCATCGTATGTTTAAGTCTCCAATCCCCTAATCATCTTTGTTGCTCTTCTCTGAATTCTTTCTAGAGTTGCAATAACTATTTTATATTGTGACAATCAAAACTGGATGCAGTGTTTCAAGTTGGGCTTACCAGACCATTATAGAGTGGTATTAACATTTCACATGCTCTTGATTCTGTTCTTCTGTTAATGCAGCCTAGGATTACATTGGGTTTTTTGGCAACAGTAGCACACTGCTGGCTTATTTTTAAGTGATTGTCCATTAAGAACTCCAAGATCTCTTTTGCAGTTAATACTATTGATCCCCTTGCAGGTGCTATTATATCCTAAAGATATAGAAAAGAACTAAAGAAAAAAAACATAAAGCTTTGGTTGGGGCCACATACTGCCTTTTTTCAATTAATTTTTTTTAGGATGTAACAGTTTAGTTAAAACTGTTTTAAACAGCACTAAATACTTTTCAACATGCCAAGTTGTTATAAATAAAGTATTACTAAGTTTTCATTTCTCCCATTTCTTTGGTTTAAATACCATTCTACACAGATTGAACTTCTGAAGAGAATGAAATGAAGAAAATGTTGAAATTAAACAACCATAAGAAACAAAGCAATCTTACATTAATGGAAGAAAAAACATTCAGAAAAAAAAATCTATCATAGTGCTGAGTTTCTACTGGCTATGGAATCAGGAGACAAGTTTTTTTTTTTAGTGGTATGAAAACTTTCCCTTAATTTATCTTGCCTCATCATTATAATTTTTCACTTTGGTTTAGATTAAACTGAGCATTGCCTGCTTGGACTAAGGGCTGATTTAATGCAAGATGAATGCTTCCTATTCACTAGCTTGAAAAAAACACAAATTACTGAAAGTGCTTTATTTTTCAGTATAAGATAACAATTTCATGGATATTAGATATTAGAAATAGGCTTCATAATTTTGAAAAAATAGATTTAGAAAATATAAGTTAACGTAAAATGTACCTGTAATTTTGAAAAGTGTGATTAATTCTGTTTTAAAACAGAGTTGGGTTACATTTGTAGCATTTTATGTACAGTGGTGTCATTGTAGTTTTCAGTGTGATATTTCTTCAAAAATCAAGGCGTGTGTTTGTGTGTGAGTGTGTAAAGGATGGATGGATAGATGATAGACAGACAGACAGACAGACAGACATGAGTGGGGAACAAATATTCATTAATTCCCCTATTATTAGAGAAAGAAATAGTGTCAATAAAAACTAAAATGTAAAGGTGACCTTTGCAAAAACATGAGCAATTTCAGATAAATAGTTGTAAAGATTTTGGAGTTAGGTTCCTTTTAGTTCTGATTGTTGTTCTTATTGTCAGAAATGTACCTGTAACTTTATTGTTTTGGGTCAGAATTGGATGACATTTGCAGGCATCAATAAATCCAACTAAAGTTTTGACAGATAGATTGGAGATCTTATACAAAGAGAGTTTACGCAAACTATTCACTCAGCTGTATCTTGTCTGTTGATTTAACAGAAAGCAAGAGTGGAGTGAGTAATTCAAGACAGATTATGATATAATAGTCAGCTTACTATACAAGGTGCTGATGTCTGTAAATACAGCTGACAGTTAACTGACTTCCTTCTTCCATCTTGGCATTTCATAAAGAAATTTTACCAGGTTTATGAACATAGCATTTATCTTGCTGGGGGAAGAATCACATCATGCTTTAAACTACGTTTGGAATTTACCTTTGTTCATAGGGTTCTACTTCTATATCTATAGATTCAGTTTAAAGCAGGCTCTGCCTTGCAATTTTGAGCCACATAAATTTAATGTGCATTCTTTAAAAAATTAACATGTCTACTTTGGGGTGCATTATTTTTTAAAAATAAATTAAATTAACACGATGTATATGGAAGCACAAACACTTAAGATTTAATGTAACAATATAGCCCATGGAAACATCTTTTCTTTGCTTTTAGTGCAGTTGAAGTAGTTATGGTTAAGCATTATTAGAGAAGATGCTTCTGTTGGTGGCTCTTTGCATCTTCAGATACTAATTTGATAAGATATGAGAAGATCCACTTTGTTTTTCAAATACTAGGACCTCAGATTTTCAGCTGTTTTTCAGTGTTTTATTCTGAAATAGAACACTGAAATTGATCCATTGTGCATGAGAAGATTCATTTTTTCATAAATATGCTACAAACATGAGGTAGTGTACATAAGCACCAAATCTAACTGCATCTTAGGATATTCTTTAATATTAATATCTAACCTGCAATTGTTTTTTTAATTGTTTCAAGTGCACTATGGACAGCTTCTCTGACTGAAATACATCTTTATTTTGGAGTATTTTCTATGGAGGTTTTTTTTTTTTTGCTTATGAAATTAAGGTTTCCTTCCTTTTGGGGGGATTGAATTTCCAAAAGATATTATTCTGTGTGATGGATTCATGGAAACTGAAGTAATATACAATTTCCATAAGGCAGGAGAATAATATACACAATGTGAAATTCCACTAGCATGCATATTATGAACTATGAATTGCAGTTACTTTTAAACAGTTGCTGAGAAAGCATATAAATATCAGATTTATTTCAAGTTAAATCATGTGTACTATACCCATCTGGCACATACCAAGTTTTCCTACTTTTAAGTAGCTAACTATGCAACAAAGATTTTCTGTACAGATGCTTCGCTGTGCATGTGTTTTGTGATATGTTTGATGTGCATGTCACCAATATTTAATACATTTGTTGTCATACATAGTATAAAGTTGTTTAATAAAGCCAGCATATTGTTCTGTATCTAACTAGAGCAATAGTAACTGATTGTGAGCTCCATTTGGTAGATAGACATCCTGGGTAGGCTGAAACTATCATTATTGATAGATAACAGAATCTTACAACTCTGTGCTGAACCTTCTTACCTCAAGTTCTTATACTCCATTAAGTCTAAGAGTATCCTTCTTATACTCTGCCTGATCCACTTTCAAATGTTATCTCATTGTTTTTGCCTTGAAAAATGCCCCTCTCCTTTTTTTTTTTTGCTTCAGCAATATTTTGTGCATATCTCCATCAGGGTCATCTTCCTTATTCTCTATACCAACAGTTGTCTGGAGAATAATGATTGGTCATAGGTGTTGTTAAGTTAAAAGGACAAAGTCACTTCTCTTGCCAACAAATTCAAAAATTCAGTAATCTCAACTCCCTCTGGAAGATTATGTATGTACAGGCAAACACATATTTATTATCATCAAACACAATGTTGGTAACCCTAATAAGATAATGAGATAGAACACAGTGAATGTGACTAAGAGAGATTGTATGGAGCTAGGAAAGGGAGGGAGAATAGATATAAATATTTAATCTCTAGAAGATAAGTCATTTGGTCACTTAGTCCAAGTGGTGAGAAACCTGAACAGTGTCTCAGATCATTGAGAGACTTAATTACCTCTATGAAAATAAGGGTTAGAATTCCTCTTCCATGTTCTATCTTCCCCCATCTTCCCCATCATTAACAATACCTTGCTGAAATATGTATAGTCTTGTTTCCTTGATCTTGCCCAACTGGGTGGGGCTTGACAGAACTCAGTCCATTGAATTCACTTGAGTTTATTGAGCTGAAATAAAATGCACTGTTGACTTTCAAGGCAGCAGTATGGAAAAGAGATATGTTTAGAGAACCTTGAGAGTAAGCAGGATGTATGGTGTCTTGCACATGCTGAATCTGTATAACTCCACTAGGCCATTATAATGCTATTGTTTCAAAATATAAGCCTATTATACTCTTCAAATGAATATACTGACACTTTGCTGCATTGGTTGAAAAGATTAACAGTTCACAAAGCAAACTGCCAAGTGTAGCAAATTAAATACATTAAAATGTGCATGCTTAAAATTCTATATACCCCGCCCCCCCAAGTATAAGCTTGCATAGTGTATGGTTTCAAAGGTCCTGGTGACTCAGTTAATAAACATTCTGCAGTCTGACAACTTTGTAGTTACAATTTAAGCTTGTTGGCTGGCAGTAAGCTATGACAGGATATGTTTTTCTAGACTGCTAATAAATGGTGTATATTTGCTGGGACCTTGAAATGTAGCAATGTCACAAAAGAACATGACAGGATTATTTTAAGCCTTTGGTAGAACCTCTGAACTACACCTATTATTGGAATTGAAATGGAAACCAATATTTGAGTGCCATGAGTAGGCCACATACCAAAGTTGGATATTTTTTTTATCCTGAGAAGGCACACCGTAAATTCTTTAACAAGATTAGTTATATCTAAAATGAAAGAAGTAATCCATTAAGTGGAACTGAAAATATACAGTAGTTGTCCTTTCCCATGCAGATGACTGAAAAATCAGCAATTATCTATACATTGATACACAAATAATAAGATTGGTAGAATATAAATAATGACTATAGTGCTACAGTACAGCAACTACACTTAAATCAATGGATCTTATACTGAATAACATGCTGGGAGCAAATTATTGTGTAATAGCATTAATGGCATCATATGGATATCATTAGGCTAAATTAGGAATATAAATGATCATCTGATTCCATTCCATCCTTTATTTTGTAATTTGAATATCGCAAATAAAAAGTTGTTTCGGAAATCTAACATTTTTTCACCTTGGCAAAATTCAAGTACTATTGACCAATTTAACATAATTTCCAAGCAGACTAAGTTTGTTGAATTGTATTTGTTTTTACTAGACTTATTTGTGACACTACAAGAAAATTGAAACAGTGAACGGTAGTATTCTGCTTAAATTTGTTTTAGAGAGACCGAGTCCATGATAGAATTGGTTGGACTTTGTTGATCCATTTGTGCCTTTGGAGACTAAACTTGAGAGGCTTTTGTGAAAAATAATACCCTATTCAGTTTAGGTCCTTTGAAAAAAGTTTTGGTTGTTATGTCCACTATCATCACTTTAGAATCCATATGTAAACTGGACAAAAAGGACATATAATAAAAATATCCTTAAGGGTTAAAAAAAAGAAACCTTTGTAATCTTATTGCAAAACAGATCTAGAAACTAAGTTGCTATGATGAAAGAAAAATGTTTTAGGATTTTTTTTCTGACAAAGTGATGGCACAAAATTTGCAGAAAGGTTGTTTCATTTGTAGTGTACAGTATAATGTAGATTACTATTACTGTAAAAGTAGGAAAATACAGGAAATATTACTATGCCAAGTAGTTTGTTCCCATTTAATTTACTTCCTTTGAAAAGGTGAAAATTAAGAATTGAGCACAAATTGGGGAAGGGAAAATGAGAACATTCCTTTCTTGTAATTTACAGAAGAGGACAGCTTAGCAATACCTTGGGGAAATCTATTCTTCTGTTCTTTATTTTTAAAAGGAATTTAATTAATTTATAATTGAAGCTCTTTTCATACTGCGGGATCCAATCTGGGTCGGTCACTGAAACCAGAGCCCATCTTCAGCAGAGTGTATGCTGTTCTGTTCTGTGGTAAGTGGCTTTTTAGAGGTTGATTGGGGTGTGTAGATGTCATTAATTTTTTAAGTCATTAACTGTCATTTGCTTGCCTTCTAAGTACTTGTATCCTTTCATACCTACTCAAACCAACATATGGGATCACCACCATCTTGAGTTTCTTCCCAAAATTGATCACCTGCCATTCTATTTCCCTAAGATTCAATAGAGATTTTATTTTGTCTAATGTTATAAATTGTGTTGATTTTTAAATTAATGTGTTTTATAACATTGTCCCCATATGGCTTACATTCTGAAATTAAGATTTTTAACACTAAATGGATCTCTTTATGCTAGGGGTTTTTGGTGCTCTCTCATCTTGGTTGTATTCTTGCAGACATTTCATTACCCAAATTAGGTAACATCATCAGTGTTAGTAATCATCATCTCTTGATGATGTTACCTTGTTTGGGTAATGTATCATCTACAAGAAAACAGCCGAGTTCAGAGAGAGCACCAGGGATCCCTCATTTCAACTCTGAGCTACAAGTATTTTTTTTATTGGTATCTCTTTATGTGTTTGGAGATACATTCTTGTGCAGGTCTTAAATTTTCCAGAATGCTATTTTTCAGATATGAGGATGATGATATAGACCAAGCTTAAGGAATTACCTTACTCTAGTGGTTTAATGTGAAGTACCATGCTACTTATTTATACATTTATACATTTATCTGCTTCTTAACATTAAAAGGTAACTAGACAACAGCCCAAAGAGCCTTGGATTATTAAACATATTAGTAATAATTGGTTATTAGAAGCAACAAGTAATCATGAGAATGGAAATGAAGGGCATATTTCATTATGTTCATAATGACTAAGCATCATGTCCAAAAAATAAAAAAAATAAGACCCTTAAATATGCTAGCATGGGTAGCAGCTCTTATGATGCTAGTTAATGGCACAACAGAAGTAATGTAGATGGGGGAAGGAACATAATTAGTTGAAAAAGTAAAAGGTTATTGAGATCACAGAAAATCAAAAAGTAATCATGTTTACCGAGAAAGACAGTATAAAATTATAGATTTGAGATGACAAGAATACTGTGGAAAAATTTTGTGTCTTCACTGTGCAATGTTAGATTACAAATTATAAGGTTAGTGATAGCACTTTTGAGATGAGGGGTACCAATTAAATATGAATTCTAAAGAAAGAATTTTAACATAAGGTATTCTTTTGATCTTAACAAGCAGTAGGAAAGCTTCTGCAACATGCTTTCCTCATGCATCATCATAGCATTGTCCTTGGTTATCACACTGTAGACCACAATATAGAAATGTAAATAAATACTCTGAGGCTTGGATAGAGGCACATTTGCACATATATTTTTGGCATAGTGCAATCATAGAGGGGCCAAGGAAGATACATGGGTAGGGGATACTTATCGCAGTACTTGCTACCTTTGCTGACAGCTTCCCCCAATAATTTGTATAGAAGCCAGTAGAGAAGGTTGCAAATGGTGATCATATGATTGTGAGGTGCTGTAATTGTTCATACATGTAGGCCAGTTACCAACTGCCCAGATCATGTAGTTGCTGGGAAGGCTGGAACTCTAAGGACCACTGGTAGCCACCATCAATTCAGTGATGTTGTAACTTTGAATGGCTGCTGAACAAATGGTAATAAGGCCTGGAGTGGCCTCAAACTTTGAGACCATGAGAAATATTTTGGCAGAAGTAATGATGTTAACCAGAAAAGCATAGATGCTATCTAAATTGGAAGCAACTGCGTCATTGAAGATATGCCTTGATTAAAAGAGTTTGTCTAATATATAACTTGGCAAGATTTATGTCAGGGATCCCCAAACTACAGCCTGCAGGACGGATATGGCCCACCGACACAATGTATCTGGCCTGCGTGCAGTGGTGATTCAGTCTCACCCCCCATCCCTCCCAGCCACTCCTTGCATGGCTGGCTGCACCACCCACATCGCCCCTCCTCCAGCTGTCGCCCTTATCTTCCAGCCCTCAGGGGTCTGCTCACCACAAAGGTAGGGGTGAAGGGCAAGGTTAAGGTCTGCTCACCACAAAGATAAAGCAGAAGGGCGCGGAGCTGCAGGTTGGCAGGTCGGCGGGGGAGGGCTGGCTGGTGTAGGGCAATGACAGTGGAGTACCCATTTGGTCCCTGGCCACCCCCAGCAGCTGCACTGTGGAGAGTCTGGGTGGAGTTGCGGGCTGGGGAAGGGGATTGAGCACCATGAGCCTTACCTTCCAGCCTGCAGGGCATGCAAACCTCACCACGGCTGCCTGTGAACATAAGGCTGATGGTGAGGGAGGGAGATATGCTCTGCGCCCACCACGCTCAGCCAAAGGGTGTGGACTAGTGGGTGGGCAGAGACTGGAGAGCTGCACAGGGACGGCTCACCCAAAAGAACAATGGCAAAGCCTTGCAGTTTTTATCTGCCAGCTGGCCTTTGGGTAAGCCCTCCTCCTCCTCCACCTCCTCTTCCTCCTCCTCTCCCTTTCCCCTTTCTGCATTGTCCTATTTTTCCAAACACCCAAGCCAGACCAGGCAGCAATTCCAGGGAGGCATCCCAACCGAGGAGACTTAGACTGTATCCCACGGCTTGCTCAGCACATAAACTGCTCCCACACCTTTCAAAATAGCCACCTGGCACTTCCCTTGGGTACCCAGGGCTGGCAAGCAGCTCTTCCGAGAACCTGGGGATGAGAAGCAGGCGTACCGGCAGAGGAGATGGGTTTTTGTTGCCTGAGCAACCGGCCCTGGCTGTCCCTCACAGGTACTCTGTCCACCGGGGGAAACCGAAGGCAGCCACTGTGACCAGGGAAATCTCAATCCCCATCAGCGCTATGGCTGCCCAAGTCTAGTCGAGATTGCGTGCCTCCCACCAATCTCTGCTGAGCCTGGGCCTCTGCTCAGCCTTTCTAGCTGGCCATTTTGCTTCCTTTGGTCTGGGTGGGCCAGACCACCCAGACCAAGCAGTGGTGGAGTTTTCACCCAGGAGCTGCCGGGGTAGAGACCCCCAATGATGCATCTCCTTCACTGGGGCTGCTTGGCAGGGAGAGCCAAGCCCCTCTCTGCCCTGCCAGGCAGCAGCTCCAGAGCGCTTTTGGGGCACTGCCCAACTGATGCAGCTCCTTCAGACAGAGCCCCTGAGGCTGCAGCCCTTGCCTAGACTGAAGTCAGCCTTCTGTCTTACAGCCCCCCCTCCCACATCTCTGTTCTGAGCTGAGGGTTGCAGCCAAATTCCCTGCTTGGTCAGCATTCCAGGAAGGCATGGCTCGTGGATAGCGGGGCTTCCCTCTGCATGAGCAGATGAGTTGGCAGGATGCTGACCGAACTGGTGCCTGGGGCTCAAAGGCCCTTTTCCTCCAGCCTTGGGATGGGCACCATTTCCTACCCCGTCCCCCTTCAGGGTAACCCCAGCCTGGCACTGCCTATTGGGTCTGGTAGCGGATGGGGAAATGCTGCACCCTCCCCACTTTCAGCAGAGTCTGCTGGCAAAGCGCCCCTCTCATGAACCCGCCACTGCAGTTAGGTGCATGAGGGGAACATTTATTTATTTGTTGTATTTGTATGCCGCCCAACTCCCAAAGGGACTCTGGGAGGCTCACAACAAAATACAATATAAAACAAAAAAAACATAGTTTAAAAAGGATATAAAATACATGCTTCTAATAAAAACAACACAACATACTCCATGCACCCAAGACCTCACGTGGTCTTCTAATACGAGCTTGTTGCTAGGCGCCTAGAACGCGATCACATGACTGCAAAGGGGTGTGGCCACTGGAACTTTGAAAACAGGCCGTAAGTAGCCCTAGAGAGGCCCGTCGTAATGTTGAACGGTGGGTGAGCAAACAGTTATGAAGCAAGTACCGCTGTAGCTGTGTGTAGAGAGTCTTAAGAAACTTTTCTGGAGGGAGGAACGAAAGGGATGAAGTGGAATGGAGTTCCCTGTCTCATTGCATTCTCCACCCATCAGGTAATCCGTGCCCCCAGCCCAGGCAGATGGACTTGCAGGGCCTCGCTTCCTGCAAACAGATGACCGTCATAGATTACTTCAAAGGAAGTGCTGCGGGTTTTGGGATCCTCATCGCTGCCCTGTGTTGCTTGCCTTTAGGTATGTTTCCGTCCAGGTTGGAAGTTTTCCTTGATACTCCAATGTAGGGTTCAACTGTTGACATGGCCTGGGAGTATAGAAAACTGGAACAAAGCATCTCTACTCAGTGGCTACGATGCTGAGCTTTGTCGATTAGAAAAGGTCAGCAGTTCGGCGGTTCGAACCCCTAGTGCCGCGTAACAGAGTGAGCTCCCGTTACTTGTCCCAGCTTCTGCCAACCTAGCAGTTCGAAA
>JANHJO010000891.1:0-14255 GCA_032468235.1 Pseudoxyrhopus heterurus
TCCATCTATATATCATTTATCTATCTATCTATCTATCTATCTATCTATCTATCTATCTATCTATCTATCTATCTATCATCTATCATTTATCTATCATCTATCATCTATCTATATATCTATCATCTTCATAAAACAAAAATTAAAAATTCGAACAAAATGAAAGAACTAAAATGTGACAGGGATGATAGGCATATTAGTGCACTTGGCCACACCCCCTTAGGAACTTCTTAAAGATGGGATGAGATCCAAAGAAGTTAATTTGGAATTAAAACTGTGAAATTTAGTAGCTGAAACAACTGAATTGGGTAAGATATTCCAGACTTTGACAACTCTGTTATAAAAATCATTTTTTTTACAATCAACTTTAAAGCAGTTTACATTAAGTTTAAAGCAGTTGTTCGCACGTGTTACAATTTGTTGGAGGCTATGTAAGTGTACCGATATTGGACAGGGACAAAGCTAAAAGCAAGAAGGGAATTAGTCATTCTCCTTCTCTAATGTTCTCCTTCCTTCTTGCCTTCCCCCTCACATAGCAGGCTGCCAAAAAAGAGAATGGGTGGCTTTTTGTCAGAGATCTGATCCCTCCCAAAAGGCCTCAATACACATATAGCTGAAAAGCTACATTAATCTGGAACCATCCCTTCAACAAAGACTGTTTCACAAGGGTTGTTCTTTTCGCACAGGTCATGAGGGAACATGCCTTACACGTAAAAGATCCTTGATCTGCTTGCTTCTTTGAAAACCACCTATTTATTTATAACACCTAAGCCCTCATGCCAGCCTGAAGCTATGAAACAGTAGTAGTGGTGAGTAATTCAGAGCATTAAAAAAAATCTGCGCAGACAATCTACACTCAACCTTGAATAATAGCGAAGTAATTAGGGAGTAAATAGATCTATATTACAGATCATTACATAGGAATGCTTGATAGCAATGGAGCAGGATATGCTGTATCCATAGTATGGATCCTACATAGCACACAATGAGTGGTGGAAATAACTCAAAGGATGCCAAAGGTATCGTCTCTGCTACGACCCTTTCAGAAGAACATAAACAAGCAGAACAGACTCAAAACATGGTGACGATGATGATCAAGGGTGTCTAACAATCCCTTTAACAGAGGTGTATGTTCCCCTCCCCCACCAAGGGCCACATTTGATCTTTAGATACCCTACCTGGTGTGTATTCCAAAAAGTGGATATGGCCAATCCAAAAACTGGATTGCATTTAAATTATACTTTAAATTTAAGGTTAAAGATTAGAACTTCTACAGGCATGTATTTTAAGGTTTGGCACAGTAATCTCTTTTATTCTTTCTGTTGGCAAGCAGCCATTAGGTTACCTCATTAGAAGGAGTGGTAGAAATCGAAATTCTCAACTCCAGAATGCTTTGATTGCATGAAGTCATGCTTAACTTTTCATAAGAAAAATTGATGTGAAGAACCAGAGAGCTAACTTCAAATGGGGTTCACACAAAGAATTATATGACCTGAAATAACACAGTGTCTCCTTCCCTGTGTGGAATCATTGATTTGTCTGGTTAGGAACTTGCTTTTTAAGTAGACAGTTTGCTATTTTACTCAAAAGTTTCTAATTAGAAACTTCTAATTAGAAGAACCTATAAGGGAGCAATGGATGTTTATCTGACCATACACAGTAGGATTTCCCAACCTTGGCAATTTCCAGATACATGGACTTCAATTCCCAAAGGTCCACAGCCAGCATAGCCATTTCTCAGAATTCTGGGAGCTGAGGTCCGCTCACCTTCAATTTGTCAAAGATGGGAATCACTGATATAGGATATCTTAGGTATCTAATGGTCCAATGGACACTTCCAGGAGCAACACAGTTTGATCTATAAAAGTTCTTCACCAGATACCATGCTCTATAGCAGGGGTGTCAAACTCGATTTCACTGAGGACCAAATCAAGGTTGTGTTTGACCTTGGGGGACTGAGGTGAGCATGGCCAGGGTGGGCATGACCAGCTCAATGTCACTCATCGAGGCCCCATTTTCGGCCACGACAGCACTCCTGGGCTCCGTTTTCAATCATGAAAGCCTTCTGCAACACTCTGCCAGAGAAAATGGAGCTTCCTTCACTGTTTCCAGGGTGGGCCCTTGGGCCAGATATAAGCACAGGCCTTGAGTTTGACACCCCCACTCTATAGAAATGAATTAAAAGTACAACTTAGAAGATAAGGAGATACATACTCTCTTTATCTATATTCGAGCAGGTATCTGGTCAGATCTGTCAGCATTGTCCTGCGATCGATCTGCTAGAAGTGAGCCATCGTCCTTTTACAAATGTTGCTTTTTAAGGGATCTGGTGTTTTCAAACCATTACTTTGTGTTCCCTGACGATCGCTGATTTTATATCGGTAACTAGATGCAAACGAGTTTCTGCGAGGGTGTTCAGAATCTATTTTGGGTAATTATGAAAAGCAAATTATTCATCAGAACCTGGGGAACAAAACGTGCCACCAGCTAACACAAGACTTCCTCTGTAAGGCAAGCAGTGTGTTGCCTGTTTCAGTCAGGGTTGTGTAATGAGCTTGGCAAAGGAAATATCCCTCTCACTTCCAGGTTATTGAAATGTTGATGAGTGTTGCTGCTGCTGTAGCTGCTAGATCAGAGCCTGAAGGCAAAGATTATTCCAAGTCTACAGATTTCCCTCTTTTCCATGATTTGTTCCCTCTTTGAATTTGCTTACATTGATCAGTGTTTCTCAACCTTGGTGGCTTTAAGGTATGTGGACTTTGACTCCCAGAATTCTGGAGTTGAAGTTCAACTTCTGGGAATTAAAGTTCACAGATCTTAAGGCCGCCAAGGTTGAGGAACACCCTTGACATAGACTATAAAGCAATGTGAGTTGTGATGGCACTGGATTGTTTTTGGGTTTACAACACACAAACACATGGAAGTGTTCAATGCAATTGCTTCTCAACATACACTTACTTAGACTATATCAATCTTCAGATGGCCTTTATGCATGGCCAATATGCTTTAATACGCAAAAACTCTATGAAAAATCACCTAATTGATGTATTGTTAATGTAAGTTGCTCAAGAACCTTCTTTTTTTTTTTTTAAAAAAAAAGGAAACTTCCCTGTTTTTCTCCTTTTATATGTCAGTCTCATAGATGCAAGGTTTTTAAATATAAACTTTCTCTTCTTAAAAAAACAATGCTGCAATTTTCCCAGAATGTTCAGTACAGGTAATCCTTGTCTTAGAACTAGTCATTTAGCAACTGTTTGAATTTACGGTGGTGCTGAAAAAAGGAATTTATGACCAATCCTTGCACTTATGTCCCTGCGGTCACGTGATCATGATTCGGGCACTGGGCAACCATCATACATTTACCATGGTCACCGCACCCCTCCGTCATGCGATCATCATTTGTGACCTTCCCAACTGGCTTCACACAAGCAAAATCAATGGGAAAGTTGACAGGCAGGGAGAAGTCATGGTAATGTGAAGTCTCGCTTAACAATCATAGCAAAAAAGTTGTAAAATCAGGTATGGCCACAAGATACCTTACTTAATGACTGCACCAATTAACAACAAATTTTCCTGCCCCTATTGTGATTGTAAGTTGAGGATTATCCATAATGTACTTTTTTCCCTGATGGATTTTGGGAGAAAGAGGAACATTAAAGGAGTTGGATATTGACATTTACATTACTGTAGAGCAGCAGTGTCAAACTCGATTTCATTGAGGTCTGCATCAAGGTTGTGTTTTATCTCAGGGGGACGGGGTGAGTGTGGCTGGGGTAGGTGTGGCCAGCTCGACATCACTTGTGTTGGGGGTGCCTGTGGTGGCCCGAGTGCTCTGCCAGTGAAAACGAGCTCCTGAGCTCCGTTTTTGGCTGTGACGGCTTCCTGCAACTCTCTGCCAGTGAAAACAGAATCCAGGAGGGCCACAGGTGGCTCTCCTTAGCTCTGTTTTCAGTGGCAGAGGGTTGCAGGAGGCCATCACAGCCAAAAACAGAGCTCAGGAGCCTGTTTTCGCTGGCAGAGGCACCAGGGCCCGTCCTTTGTTATTTCCAGGGTGGCCCTGTGGGCCAGATCTAAGCACCCTGTGGGCCGGGTGGTAGAGTAAGTTTAAAGAAGGGGGTGTGATAGCTCAGGGGTTAAAGATGTTGAGTTTGTCAGCTGGAAAAATGACAGCCTAGGTTCGAGACCCCAGCGCCGTGTGATGGGGTGAGCTCCCGTTACTTGCCCCAGTCCCTGCCAACCTAACGGTTTGAAAGCATGCAAATGTGAGTAGATAAATAGGTACCAGATAAATAGATGAGTAGATAAATAGGTGGGGAAATAAAATGTTCCATGCAGCTTGATATATAGTCATGCTGGCCATATGACCACGGAAGTGTCTTTGGGTAATGCCGGCTCCCTCGGCTAAGAAACAGAGATGAGCACACACACACACCTAGAATTGGACATGACTGGACAGGAGAAACCTTTACCTTTAAGGAATTGGAGATGGAGAGGGATGAAAGGTACCCATGTGAGAAATTGAGTTTGGAAGATGAAGAGCTAAAGTGATGTCACAAACGCCAGTTAACCAGGCTTGCTCTATTGCAAATAGCAGGATTGGAGAAGGAGGTGGGAGAGAGTGAAAGGCATGTCCTTCCATACCACAGTGCTGATTCTGGTTGATTAGATCCAAGCATGCATATTACACAGCAAGTTTGGTTCAGCTTTCCAGTTCCCAACAGATTTCACAAAGCAACTCCTCTCTGCCTCTGTTTACAAAAAAAGACACTATCTCCTTCCTGACTAACACTATCCTGAATAGGAAAGAAGCACAAATGGAAGAATAACAAGGTAAAGTAGAGGTACCATTTTAGAGATTCAGATAGTCTTCAAGGAGTATATAGTGCCCCGTAAAGTGTGTTTTGCAGTACTCCAATCAGGAAGTGACTAAGACATGAGTGAACGCAAGCAGTGCCTTGCAGCCCAGAAATGGACAAAACTGGTGCACAAATTTGCAGTTGTGCAAATGTCTCCCTGGCCACAGCTGCCACCTGCTCGTTGAGTAGGAGCAATGAATCCAGAAGAAACCCCAGATTGCTCACAATTCTGAATGGAGTGTGCCATCCCATGCAAAGCCAAAGATGGAAACACTCCGTGTTCCTAAAGTGGTGCCTCCCACTCATAACCTCCTCAGCAGCCTTTGATATGATAGCTGATAGTATCAAAGGCTGCTGAGAGATCAAGGGAATCAGGATGAATGCACTACCCACATCCTAGGTTTACCACAGATCAAAAACAAGCATGACCAAAGTAGATCTCCATGCTGTGCCTCACTCTAAATCCTGGCTTGATAGTAGTTCATGCCACAATCTTAACCCAGCACACTACACTGAGCCCTATTTAAATTTACCAACCAGACTGACTTTATAGATACACTAAACCTCAAAATCGTATAACCAAGGTTATAATTGAGTATACCCCATTAGTGATATCCCTGCCAGGACTTCCACCAAATTAGTTAAGCATGTTGCATGTATGCAGCTTTCCGTACCATAGTAAACAAATTTTCTCCGAAGTCTCATGTGAAAGGGAAAGCATTTAAGGTCACACTTAACGTGGATTTTAAAGAATATTCATCTATGCTAACTGGAAACCAAAACCTGCATTTCTGTGCTGCCAACTGAAAATCTTATATTGAGAAAAGTAAGTAGTGTCACGTTAGTTTGAGTACAGTTTTAAGATTCTCTGAAGATAACAACAATAACTAGCTTTTGTTTGGCTGAATATTATGCAAACTTAATTACAGGCGGTCTATTGGAAGAAAATTAAAACTGAAAAATATTTATTTTTCCTTTAATATTTTGCTTCCTGAAATTTTCTCGCAACAACCTCTGCCTCTCTGTCCTCTTCAGTCTTCTAATTTTTACTCATATAATTGGAAAACTTTCCCCCTGACCTGAATGTCCTTTGTTTCTTAGGATCTTAGGACTTTTCTTTCTTAGGATCTGTTTCCTGCTTGACAACATTTAAGCAAATACAAGAAACCCTCTTTGTAATTTTAGTACAAATGAGATCTTTGAGAGCATTCTTTTGGCTAGCCAGGGTCAAGTGCTTGTTAATCATCAAAAGAAAAACCATAGAAACCTGTCAGGTACAATAGTCTTTTAGCAGTAAGAATCGGAAAAAATGAAACTGAAGAAAACATCTTACCTTGGTATGAAAACGTTGTTAAGCATATAGTAACCAAGAGAGCTTGGATCATTTTGGATCTTGGATTTGGCTGGCAGATAGGGAATCTCTTTCTGCTTCCCAGCCAACCTGAGCTCTTCTCCTGTGAGAAGCAAGTAATGAGTGTTCCAGCTTTATTCATGCCCTTACATGAGGAAGTGTTTGCTAAAGGTGTTGCACAACTTCAAAGTTGCAACAGTACTACTAGAGGGCAGGTTTCCAGCTGGCTTAGCGCATGTCACTCCAACAGTGATATCTGGAAGGGTTCTTTCAAGGCAGCCCCCAAAGCAAATGCCCAAAGGAAGGGATTAAGTGATCACAGAAGAGCTCTCCCTGGCTGGCATGCTAATACAACTAAAATTTGGGCACTCTTGTGCCAGGGGTTTTAAATGCCAAGGAGAAGACAACTGTGAGTTGGGTTTTGTAGTATTTTGTGAGTAAGAGGCACTTTTTGAACAATCTAAGCCAAAAGGAAGGGATTAAGCGGTCACAGCAGAGCTCTCCCTGGCTGGCATGCTAATACAATTAAATTTGGGCCCTTTTGTGCAAGGGGTTTTAAATGCCAAGGAGGAGACAGCAGTGAGTTGGTTTTTCTACCATTTTGTGAGTCAGGGGCACTTTTTGAACAATCTAACATCCTTTCAATGTTGCTAGCATTTAGTGCTAATTGGTCATCAGGAAGCTCAATGAGCTGGCTTGTAGACTCTGAAAAATGATGTTATTGGGTTGGGGGGAGACTGAATCCATTGCCGATGCATCTACCAAAAGGATCCTTGCCTTCACTACAGGGGAGAAACTCTATGCAATAATAGATTTTTCAGTTTGTAAAAAAAAACTCCAAGAACTTTTGTTATTCTCTTAGTATAACGCCTCCACAGGCCCCTCTATTTTCTGAAACAAGAGGTTTATATATTGGTCATCCAAATGTCAGCTGCAGTAATATCCACTCCAAAGTGCTTTTGAAGGGGAACTAGGAGCTGAATCACAGAGCAGAGTGAAATCATTTCAATTGCCTTAAGAGGATGCCACTTTTCCCTTATAATCTCTCCTTTTGTCTCCACCTGGGATAGACATCTACAAGGCCAAAATAAAGAGGAGTGTGAAAAAAGGGGGGCAGAACCCACCTTCCTGTTAAAGGTAATAAAGCAGAAATCTTTGGTGAAGCAAAAGGAGGGGGGGAAGGAAACTCTACTTTTGACTACACTGTTTGGCAATTTTGGGCGAAAGAGAAGCCACAATAGAAACAGCAGCTTCATTCCAAGAGGACAAAGGCAAAAGAACCTTCTCTTCATATTTTAGAAGCAATGAAGTATGTGAGCCTTTGAAACTCTCTTTGTTTTCTTTCAGAACCTCTGCCCTTATCATCATTAGCAGTCCTCTCTTGCAATGGCACCAAACTAATTAAAATTGCAAAGCCTGTCTAGGTGAAGAGCTATAGAAGTAGCCTCGAGCCACATCTTATGCTGATTTTAACGTTTCTCTTAGAGAGGAGGATAAATGATAAACCTGTGTTACAATATATATGCATGCCTCTGCATATATACACCTGCCTTTAATGCTTTTCTTATCTCAGTTTGATGTTGGCCTTGATCTAGAATCGTTAAATTCTTTCCTCATAATAGTAAAAAAGGAGGAAAAACTTTCCCATCCATTGCCTTCTTAGAAATGAGCTTATCCAATGAGCTTTCTTGCAGTGAGAACATGGTTCCGTTTTACAGTGATCGAAGAATGAAGAGATTAAAAAAAATCCAGAATTCCAGGACTGAGGTCATTCCTCATAGCTGCTACCCAACTGAACAACCTCACCGCCGCCGCCCATTGACTTGTCTTTCTGTGTCTCTATATTTTGATTCTGAAGAAGAGACCATCACTCACAAGTCAGTAGACAAGGAAACTTCTAGATCATCACATATTTCTCTGCTATAATAATTGTTGATCATTTCCAGGCAACTCAAATTAATTCTGTCTAAATTGTTATTGTCTGATCTGTTTTCCTTTCTCTGGTTGTGGCTGCATTTTGCTTTATTGCTTGTAAAATATGCCGTATTTTGACTGCACCATTTATATTGATAGTAATATTTAGTTTTATTCAAGTTTTACTTGCTAGAGCTAGAATATTTGTCTTTTTCTTTTTTTATGAATTGGTCAATGACTGTAAGAAAGTTTATTGACGGAGAATAACTGCTTCATAAGCCAACTCTCTGTGTAAATTATTTTTAGTTGTTCACCACAACACATGACACTTTTGACACTTATACCTAACATATACTCTCAACTCCCTCCCTTATCTAAATGTGTTTCCAATTCTTTCTTTAACTCAGTCCAAGTTATTATTTTTCTCCATCTCTTCTTCCAGAGTCTGGGGAATGCAAGGCATTAGGATTCCCCATCTAGGATTCTGTTATTATAAATGCTTTTGGTGCCCTCCACTAAAAGAGTTGGAGTTACTTTTGTTCTCTAATCTTCAAGTTCTTGTGACTTAAATAAATCCAATGCAGGTTCATCAATTCTCATTCTAGTCTCTAGCTGCTGTGAGACGTTCTTCCTAGGTTTCTCTGTAACATCTTGTTCCCTCTATCATTTTCCAATAAGGCATCTTAGGATGTTAGGATATGAATATAATATGGTGATACCCTATATATCTGCACGTTGCTTGGCTGTCTCTATCTTTCTTGAAATGTGTTTTATCTTTCTTTTCTTGTTTTTGTGTTTTAACTTGGGCGACCAAGTTGTAAAAAGTGTTTCAGCTGAGTGATAGATTGCAGACCTCATGCCCAGCTTCTAGAATTGAACACTGGTAGCGGGTATACATAAGAAAGAATGATGAAACTAGTTCAGTTTGCCTCCGAATATTTGCTGTGTGGATTTAACTGTTTCACCAGTAGCTAGTGTAACTTCATGAACCCTGTAAAAAACTTCAAGTGAAATAAATTCATTTTTTTATGTAGGAGACAAAAGGATTCCCCATCTGTTCACTTCTTCCATGTGCTGCCTCATTTGGTAAAATCATCATTAACTTTTTTTCTCTCCTGCAGACCCCTTTTTGTGGGGTTATGATTCCATTTTTATTCATCAGATCTGTTTTACTATCCTTGTTTTATTTCCCTATATTTTCAGTTTTCAGTTGACAAACTGCCCAAAGAACTCCAGTTACTGAGCACTTTAAATGGAAGGAAGATGGTACCACAAAACATGAATATTCCCGATACAATTCACTCACTCACACCTCTACTCAATCTGTATAATTTTAGCCTCCCCAAGAGCAGAGGCTCTGCTATTATAATTTTTTAAAAAAGAGAAAAGCCACAAAATATAAATGCTACTTTTCATAGAGGAAATGAAACTATAATGCATACATATGCAAAGAAACATATATTGTCCCATGGTATAAGAGTTAAAATGTACAAAATTAAACTGTTAACATCTAAACATGACTGCCTTTAAGTTAAAAGCAACAGCAATAGCAATAGCACTTAGACTTATATACCACTTCATAGTGCTTGACAGCCTTCTCTGAGTGTTTTACAGATATAATTGCCCCCAACAATTTGGGTCATTTTACCAGCCTCTGAAGGATAGAAGGCTGAGTCAACCTTGAGCCGATCAGGATCGAACTGCTGGCAGTCGACAGTTTGCTTGCAATACTGCGTTTTAACCACTGTGCCACCACAGCTCGAAAAATTGGGTTTGATCACCAATTTCATAGGATAGATGACCATTTGGGCATTTATTGGCTTCTATGAATTGAATTGCCCTCATCTTGACTGGAAGAGCTGATTCATAAAGATATGATGAATCAGTTTCACAATTCTCGTATCCTTCAAAACTATTCCTTATGCACCCTACAGGTCTTCTCTGTTGCCCAGATTCTAAAAGTACTAATGCTGAGTGAAACCAGGCTTAATAGCAGTAACTGTGAGAGGGATCTTGGAGTCTTAGGGGACAACCAGCTAAATATGAGCCAGCAGTGTGCAGCGGCAGCCAAAAAAGTCAATGCAATCCTAAATTGTATTAACAGAGGGATACAATCAAGATCAAGGGAGGTACTAATACCACTCTATAAAACCTTAGTAAGACCACACCTAGAGTACTGCATCCAGTTTGGTCACCCCACTATAAAAAAAGATGTTGAGACTCTAGAAAAAGTGCAGAGGAGACCAATCAGGATGATTAGGAGACTGGAGACTAAAACATACGATGAACGGTTGCAGGAACTGGGCATGGCTAGTCTAGTGAAGAGAAGGACCAGGGGAGACATGATAGCAGTCTTCCAATATTTGAGGGGCTGCCACAAAGTGGAAGGGGTCAAGCTATTTTCCAAAGCACCTGAAGGAAGAATGGATGGAAACTGATCAAGGAGAGATTCAACCTAGAAATAGGAGAAATTTTCTGACAGTGAGAACAATCAACTAATGAAACAGAAGTTGCCTTCGGAAGTTGAGGGAGCTTCATCATTTGAGACTTTCAAAGAGATTGGACTGCCATTTGTCAGAAATGGTGTAGGGTCTCCTGCTTGGGCAAGGGGGGTAGGACTAGATGACCTACAAGGTCCCTTCCAACTCTGTTAATCTGAAACATTCAGTAGCCTTTGAAATGGCAGAATATACTTCTGGGCGCCGAACGTTTTCATTTTGATTCACTAAATGAACTGTTGTTAAGCCGAGGGTATCATATGACCGCATCGCTTAGCAACAGCAATCCCAGCCATCATTAAGGTGAGGATCATGGGTTGTTAAGCGAGTACGTCCTCACGGCTTTCCTGCTGTTTTCCAACAGTTGAAGTCATTGGGAAAGCCGGCAGGAAGTCGAAAGTCCCAGGTGGCTCAGAAGCCGGCTGGATGGCAGGTTAAGTATCTGCCGTCAGGTGGGAGAGGGAGAGGGAGGGGCTACGCGGGTGGCGGGAGAGGCAAGCCGATTGCCTGTAACTTACTTGCAACAACAAGAGAGAGGAAACAGCATCCAGACATCGGATTCGGATCTCCGTCGGGGCATTCTTTACTTGGTGCCCGATTCTGTTTAGCACACGATGGAACCGGGTCCCTGAAAAACCCAAATCAAACTCTGTTTTTGGCTAGGCACGCAAAGCATCTCCCACCCCCCCTCTAGCCCCGTCAACCAGGGTTGTACTTTTTTCACGGACCTGTCTTCTGGAGCACCATCTTGCCCTCCACGTTTGAGCCCAAGATGGCGAGCGTGTCCACCGCCACGCCAAACAAGGTGGGCTCTTGGCCTTCGGCCATGCTGAAGACCTTCTCTACGAAGGCAGGGTACTGCTCGCAGATCTGCTGGGGGCTGTCCACGATCGCCAGGTTGCCGAAAAACTTGACGAAACCTGCCAAGGTAACCCCCGTGTCAAAGGAACAAGGAGGTGATTTGCCCCTTGAACCGCTGCGGACACGGCCGCTTTGGTCACGCTCTTTTCCCGCTTCTTATAAGGACACGGCGAAGGTTCAAACTGGGCAGAACCAAAAGCACTGCTCCAAAGTTTGACAGATTTCAACCTTATAAATACAGGAAGCAAGTTACCGTATTTTTTTTTTGGACTATAAGAGGCACCTGACCATAAGACGCACCTAGATTTAGAGGAGGAAAACGAGAGAAAAAATAGTTTTTGACCTCCGCGCAACCCATTTTCAGCACGTTTTCGGATCTATTTCCAGCCCGTTTTTGGCCTCTGTGCACACCAGGAAAACAGGCCGAAAACGGGACACACAGAGGCCAAAAACAGCCAAAGGGTGTGGGCTGGTGGGTGGGCGGGGCTTCGCCAATATTTGCTCCATAAGAGGCACAGACATTTCCACCCGCTTTTGGGAGACAAAAAAGTGTGTCTTATAGTCTTAAAAATACGGTATTAACCTACAATAAGAGGATCTAGGCCGCCTCCGTTCAGGACAGGTTTCTGCTCTTCCCTATGCAGAAAAAACCAAAACTGGGCCAAGATTCAAACTGGGATGGAGAAAGAGAGCAGGAAAGAAACTGAGGGTATAAACGTGAAGCAGAATGAATGCTGGTTAGGCTTGGGGCCGAACGGAGAGGCTTTTGCGAGTCTCCACACACACTAACTGCACTGCAGGGGTGGAGAACAGCAAGCCACAGAGATACAGGATCGACCCTGCTAAGAGCAGGATGCCCAAAGGCCACCTGGAATCACCTGGCAGGTAGAAACCGGAGAAAGGGTCTGACTCAGCTCCAATGATTATATTGGAAATCTTGTCAATGATGCCTTGCTGGGCGAGATATTGCCGTCCGTGTTGGGTGTGGGCCAGCGAAGTCACCATCTCTATGCAGGTTGCTCTGTTTTAAAACAAACAAATGGACCACTTCAGAAAGATGAGGCTAGGCCTCCGAATGCCCCAGGAAGCTCCACCTGCGGCAAAACCCCAGAGCCTTGAGTGGTGCAGTGGCTTAAGAATGCTGTACTTTGTAATTAAGTATTCAGCTCCCAGCTGCCTGCAATTTAGCAGTTCGAATCCCACCAGGCTCAAGGTCGACTCAGCCTTCCATCCTTACGAGGTGGGTAAAATGAGAACCCAGATTGTTGGGGGGCAAATAGGCTGACATCGTAAACCGCTTAGAGAGGGTTGCAAGCCCTGATAGGCGGTATATAAATACAGTGCTAGTGCTATTATTATTATTATTATTATTTACCTCTTTGCACTCCATGTTGGGTCTCTCCCTGGAAAATGTGTTATAAGGCAAAACAGCAGAAAGCAAGAACCGAAAGAATCGAGTTTCAGGCTTATAAAATCCGGTTCTTTGGCGAGTTGATTTTTTTTACGGCTAACGTCACCGTTTCCCGCTTCCCGCAAGGTGTCCCGTCTTGGCAAACCTGGATTTAACTGAGATCGCCAAGCGATTCGCCCAGTTGGACCTGACGGCCTTGGCTTTAGGATGCCTGGTGCTGATTCCTCAACGGGAGAAAAGAGCCCAGCAGATTCAGGTGCGCAAAGGCGCCCGGCCCCTCCCCACCCAGGGCCTCTCCCGATGCGCGGGGATCGCAATTCCCACAGGCGTGACGCACTCTTCGCGTGACGGGATGCGAAGCGTTTTGGCTGCGTGACGGGATGGTTCGAAGAGAAGGGACCCTGTTTTTCTCCCCCCCCTCCCCCCCACAGGCCTTTCTGTCCTCGTCCGATCTCGGGCGGGTGCTGCAGCAGACGGAAGAACACCTGAGCCTGGGCGAGGCGGCTGGTGTGGCTTCACAGGTAGGCAAAGAGGAAGGTTAAAGGCAACCTGGCAGGGCTGACCTGCTCGTCTTCCAAAGTAACTTTCCCCCCCCTTGCTTTGTAGGTGAGGAGTTCCATCCTGGACCACGTCCTTCAGCAGGAGAAAAAGGACTTGGCAGACGTCAAATATTTCCCGTTATTAAGGTTACAAGAAAGGCATCCTGGCCAAGTGAAAGGCCTGGTGGAAAAGCTGGTAGCTAAGAACAGGTAGGCAAAGAGGGGGGGGGGCGTATCCTGGATTGGTGGCTCCCAGGTTTTTGAATTAAATTTATATCACGCCTTTCCGTCGGGAATCCAGGGAAGTGGACACAGCACCCCCCTCTTCCTGTCTTCCCCTTACAAATATAGTGTGTGCCGATCTAATTCACAATTGCCTGGGGGAATTTTTCTGGGAAGCTCAGCTTTCCGGATATTTGAAGGAAAACAGAGGACTCTTCTATGCAATTAGCGTCTTTGACAAATGCAAATTTCCCCCTAATCCCTCGCCTGCTCCTTTTGTGGCTGTGCAGGATGAAGGACGCAGCGTCCCTAATAACGGAATATCTTCAGAAGCCAGAAACACCTTTTCCGTCAAACCAGACGGCTTCCGAGGTGGTGGAGGTACTCAGTTTTATGTTTTAAATCAGCCTGGAAGGCTTATTCGGGGCGAAGTTGTGCTATCCTACGGTTTTCCTGCCAAAAATATCTTCCACTGGCTGCAATTCCTCAGGCCAAGTCGTATCTCTGGCCATCCAGTCCAGGAATTGGTGAACTACCGTATATACTCGAGTATAAGCCGACCCGAGTATAAGCCGAGGTCCTAATTTTACCCAGGAAACCTGGGTA
>JANHJO010000893.1:0-14165 GCA_032468235.1 Pseudoxyrhopus heterurus
TAATCACTTGGCTTTCAGCCCGGACGGTGTTTGAACATTTGCTGGAAGCAACTGGTAATCAGCTTTATATTTTTGTTTGCAGAAGAAATGCTTTTTTGAGTTTGGTTTAAATAAAAAACATTGTACCTTTTAAAACTGGTGTTGATCCGGGTGTTTTGGGCATGGGACAGAACACTTATTTTGTCCTTACCGGTAGTAACATGCTAGCATGATAAGGTGAAGGGGGCCAAGTCAGAACAGCCATTACGTTTGAAAACAAATAGAACTCTGTTACATTTGGGGTGTGTGGGCACTGGGCATGTGGGTGTGTACAGAAACATAAGAAATGCTACCAATACTGTATTTACTTTCCCTCATGGAGGGAAGCGGGGAATTTGTGTTTAAAAAAAGACTGTAGATTGGAAAGAGAAACTAAGTTATTAAGTGGATAAATGAACAATGCTTGGCTGACTACAAGGGCATCTGCAGTGTGTGTGTGTGTGTGTGTGTGTGTGTGTGTGTGTGTGTGTTTAAGATGATAGCCATAATTGCATGGTTGCAATCATGGTCTGGACTCCATCTGCTCTCTCCTCACCCACCTTCTGCAATGGATACCCCTGGCTAACAGATCTCTATATTTGGGTACTGGATAGAAAGGACAACTGTTAATTGGCTACTGGTTCTCTGCAGGTTCTGCCTTGCAAATGCATAAACATGCCTTGCACAAAGTATGATGATGTCTGAATGAAAATAGTCAAGTCCTGGGAGATGACAATAAAAGGCCACTTGTCTCGAATAGTCCATGGAAATGATGCCCTGGAAGTTGGAACCAACTGATTCTGTCTGCAAATATATATTGGGGGAAATGCACGTATTGTAACCTATTCCATAGCTCTTATGGAGATGCTCATTTCATTTCAACATAGGCAACACGATAGGAGAAAAGAAGAAAAACGTAATCTTGGTTCTTCATGTAAAGAAGTCAAAATGAAGCAGCACATGGTTGGCAAAGCTGAACCACCACCACTGGAACAAGGGGATACTGATTCTGTCACTTAGTCTTTCCCTGTAGACCATGACCCACATCAAAGGTCTTTTGATCACTGCTCAGAGGAACGAGTGTTCTAGAATGCAAGATGAATCACATTTGAAAATCCAGAGGACAGAAGATGCAGCATGGACAACTTCTCTTTATAAGTGACCCCAGAGACTGCAGTACTGACAATTCCAGTGAAGAACTGCCCCAACTAGAGTCCTTCATGATGATTGATTAACGAGAGGTGATCAATGTCTCCCCAGAGACTCCAAACATAGATTATCTTAACGTTAAGATGTCTGGCTAAGAAGAAAATAGTTACAGTTTTTTTGTTTTATTTTTTAAACGACTAGGGCAGAGAGTGTAGGATTAAGCAGAATTTAAAGCTATACATAGATCCAAAGAACTGAATCTATGTAGAGCTTTATTATCATAATATGATTGACATTCATGCATATCTTTATTTCATTATCTATGACATCTCACAATCCTTTCTTAAAGTTTGAGTGTATGTTTGAGGGACGGGGGAGTTTAAGGAACTGCTATATCCAGAAGCAATAAATGAGGCAGCAAACCAAAGAGTAGACTAGAGAGAACTACTAAGGAACCAGCAGTTTTTCTTTGTGATCTCTTTATGAAAGAAAATGGAAAATAAATGTGAAATTTTAAATCTAAGCTGCACCATGGAAGCACTGGGGATGTGGATAGATAGATGTTAGATAGGTGAAGTGTTTTGGCCTCTACTTACTCTATAATTCAGGCTTATTCATTATGCTAAGTACTTTCTCAAGTCAACAAATGTACAATAAACATTCTTTTTCACAGAGGTACAATTCTCAATGGCTTGCAGAAGACCCAAAGCTGCTTTTTCAAAAGGGAAGTGGACTTTGTTTATTCTTTGAAAATGCTTCTTGGATGAGCTTCAGAAGCTTCTTGGATGAGAAGCAAAAAGTCTTCAAAGAAAAAGTCCAGTTGCCTTTTGAAAAAGCACCTTTGGGACAACCACAACCTGGATGACTGAAAACCCCATAGACTTGCAGAAGAGCAAAAGAATATCTGCAACCTTCTCCTTGGTGTAAGGCTATAGTGTACTTTCTAAATTTTCCTCATCTATTGCTTAAGCAAGCAACACTCATATTTTAATATTTCTCCAGTTATAGCATCAATTTAATCTGCAGCATTATCATTTTGCAACATTGTCAAAGCATTTTTTTTATCAATTTTTCTTGGACATGAACAGTTCAAACATGAATTTGAATTCTGCTCTTTGATGTATCACTATCATTTCCATACAAATCTTTAAAATAGTCCTCTTAGCTTATTCTATCAGTGTCTGTCTCTTTTATTTATTTATTTGGTCCTTACTCTTCTTGACTCCATTTTGGGTTTTTTTCTCCAATATACATTATATAATATCTTTCAACCTAATTTTTTCCAACAATAATTTTATTCTATGTATTTAGAATATTTTTAAATTATCGATAGCCTCTTTTACTTCATTGTTCCACCATGCACCCTTTTCTATGCTTCTCTGAGCATAACTCCACGCATTTGTGACACTCTGTAGCTCATTTTTTTTCCCCACTCTCCTCAAAGCAGTTTCTACAACCTCTTTCCCAGTGGCATTTTCAGAAGAGATCAAACTGGTCAATCTTATGAAAACAATGTCAGCCCTGCCTTTTTTTCTTCATGCATCACCCCATGGGTGTCCAAAATGGGTAAAATGTATAGCATAATGTCACAACAGTGCCTTCACCATTACAACAAAAGGAGCTAGAGACACACATGCTCATTTTGCCAATTTTTCATTCCATTTTAGCGTCCCATAAACGCTCCTATCTGCTTGTCTGGCATGTTATGGATAAATTTCATTCAAAGTGCTTTCACTTATTTTTCTTTTCTTTCCATTTCCATTTTGTTCCCAAAATCTGCCCACATTCAGAACTACCTTTGATTTTCTTTAATAATTCTCTGTCACCATGAACTATCAAAATCAGTCATGGTTTTTGATTTTTCAATCACTCCTTTACCTTATTTATGTAGGATGTGTAAATTCCCTTTAGTTTTTCCTTTTGTGAAAAGTCAGATCAGGAGATCTTCAAAGCAGAAAACTGATGGTAGCGTTAGCTTATCTCTACTTTCCTACATTTGTAAATGAGTAGATACAGTGGGAGTAACCACAGCTTCCTTAACAGACTTTTATTTCTGGTTGGAAGAATCTGCCTGGTAGTGCAGATTTAAGTGAAGGGGGGGAACATTTATTTTTTGGAAGAGGCAAAAACAAAGAACAAACTCTTAGTATGGTAAAAATCCAGGGTATTTTGAGGATAGAAGGTACTCTTTCTGTTATCTGCTTTTCTTATTTTCTATGCATAGATCTGTAAATGAAATGCACATTACAAATTAGTATAAATCTTTACAGTGTTACCTGTTCCAAAGAGCATCCTCCTAGGTAAGCCCATTCAGGCTTCAAATTCTACAAGAAATAGTTTCACTTTACTGGGATAATACAGAATCTGGAACACCAGCCACTCTTTTCCTTCCTTCCTAAAGAGAATAAGGAGGAATCGGTTTAAGTTTCTTCCTAACGGTGTCTTCCTTTTTTGTGTCTAGATCATATTTTGCTAACAATTACATTCCTTCTCTAAAATCATATTTGTGATTATCTCCCCCACCACATATGAATTGTTTTCATTTCACTCCATTGTCTTTGGAGGTATAAATATTCCTCTTGATCTCATAGTGATGTCCACAGACCAGCACGACTTTATTTATTTAGTGTATGGCATAACCTACATGGACTTACAAATGTAACATATATTTCACTTAAATTGAAAATACAGTATGAAAAATATGAATGTTAAAAAGATCTATATTCAGATGCCAATGTATCTGATGAAAAAAAAAAACTCATGGCAACGAAGACCAGCAACAATATGATGATCATATCCAAAATTTCTGTTTCATGGACACTCTCAAAAAAATCTATTTGCATTTTTCCTCTTATTTCAAATGGATGAAGAAGTTCAGATCCCAACAAGTTCATCCTGTGTTTGTATTGCCATTCAGACTGTCTGCCATACCACCCACAAAGGCCGTCCAGCTCTTAGTGCTTCATTTAGCCCAGTTAATGAGAAAGCCTTGAGAAGTTTTCACAGCTCATCAGAATCTCACTGTCACAGGATTTATTCTACAATGCTCATCTGATAACATGTTGAACAGAAGAGTTTTGAATTTCTACTGCATTTAAAAAAAAACATTTTAGACATCAGTCTTCTCTCCATAGTACTTTATCAGGTGGGGTGTTTAAAACAAATACTTATTCCTACACAAGTAGACAAATGCATAAAAGTACTAGAAGCAAATGTCCTTCTCTTTTTACAAATTCACAAAGCAGCGAAAGCTCTTACGGTGCTGGCCCATTTGAAACGGAATAGCTGATACTCTCTAAGATCCGCTATCAGCTGACTTGGATTAAGCAAATGGTTGAAAAAGCTCTCTGCAAACTCAGATTCACAGCATATAGACAGCATCACACTGAAAACATTGAAGAACTGCAGATGGTGAAAACAATGGAGAGACCATGTCTTCATTTTATAACTTGTGGGGAATGAATAACAAATGGAAAGGCTGGTGGTATGACAGACCTCAAGGAAATGAAATCCAAATGTAAACTACTCTTCCCCCCAATCTTGCTATAGTGTCCAAAGTCCACTGGAATTGGGAGACCAATAAACTTAAATAAACAGTTTCACTATGGCCCTTTCTGGGGAGGTCAAAGGAAGAATAGTTCATTCTGGAAGGGTATGACAAGAATATATATTTCTACCACGGGCATCTAAGGCATGAAGGTCAGCCCAGCTACATAGCTAAAATAAGCAAGCACATTATATTGGGTGGCAGCAATATGGGAAGATGCTGAAGGTGGCATTAGTGATGAGCTATTATTTCTGTGGGGGGGAAAGCAGTGGTAAATGACTCCTGCCTTTTCACCAAGAAAACCACATGGATAAACAAGATAAATGATATACTGCCCAATGATGGGCCCCTCAGGCTGGATGGCATTCAAATGTTACTGAAAAGGACTTAAGAATCTTTCAGGCTACAACTAGTATTTAGGACACCACTACATTAAAGTTCAATTTTAATATAGATAGCCTCTTCGACACTCCATAATCATCTTCGACTCCTCTTTCAAACCTGTGGTCCTCTCTGTCCAGAATGTGAACCTTGCTGCCTTCAGAAGAGCGACCCTTGTCTCTCAGATGTAGATGCACCGAAGAGACTATATTAAATTTGAAAAGCCTTCCCTCAATAGAGGGGGAGGATATGACACCAGCTATCTCCTGTTAAAACATAGTCCTCTCAGTAGTCCCAAGAAGGTTCCACACCCATTTGCACTCTGATTCAGGTGACTTTGAGGATAAATATAACCCCCCAAGTGGCCACAATGACTCTCAGAGTGCTAATGACCAACCCTCAAGAGTACTAATGACCAAACGACTGGAAATAATATAAATTCTTCCATTCCCCACTAGTTAGAACTGAAGAAGCTTTATGGATGAAAAGCCAAATGTTTTCAGAGGAAAAAAACCCCAAGAAAGTCCAGTTGCCTTTTGAAAAAGGCACCTTTGAGACAACCATAACTGGATAATTGAGAATCTCCATAGATATGCAGGATTTGATGAATTATTGACAGATGTATGGCAAACAACAGAAGAATCAGCAAAAGTTTTAACCAAACTATTACAGGAAATCTGGAGAATGACATAGTGGACAACAGATTGGAAGAGATCAATCTACTTATCAGTATCAAAGAAAGAAGACTTAGCAGAGTATACAAACATGTTAGCAAAAAAAGGTTTAGGATTATCCAACACAGATTAGAGCCCTACATGGAAAGGGAGATGTCAGACGTTCCTGCTTGTTTTAGAAAAGGCCAACCCCCCCTAAAAAAAAAAAGCATTGTTGCTCTAAGCCAATATGTATTTCACTGAATTTAGAAAGACTTTTGATTGTATAGGCTGTCAAATTGTGGAGTGTCCTTAAGAAAATACATTTACTTTGTGTAACTCATATACAAACTTACTTTAAATAAAGCATCAGCAAATATACCGTCTGTGTGTGTATGTGTGTGTATACAATACAATAAATGAGATAAAATATTAAGATAATACCAAAATAAAATCACCATAATATGGAGCCATAGAATTACAATGGGAGAGATGTTATAATTGCGGAGAATATATTGAACAAGACTAGATTGGAAGAAAATTATTGTGGTTTTAAGGAAGGAAAGTGGAAAAAAACCTCAATGATCTTCCCTACGCTGATAATGGTACAACAAAAATACAAAAGATCCTCAAGCTCTAGTAATAAAAGACACAGGGCATAGTGACAAGTTTTGGACTTTTAGGAACCAGCATTCAAGAAATACACATCAGGCAAGCACTTGATAGAGTAGTTATGAAAATCTTGGAAAAGTATATATGGAATGTATCTCAGAAGGAAGCAGAATCATGCAATCCATGGGTTTTCCCTGTGATACTCTTTGGATGTAAAAGTTAGACGTTGAACAAGCAGGATAGAAAGAATATTAATGCTTTTGAACTTCAGTGTTGGGGATGACTCTTGAGAATGTCATGGCAGCCAAGAAAACAAACAAAAGGGTCATAAAACAAATCAATCCAGAGTTCTCATTTGTCAGCCATTTGAGGTAGGCCAGAACAAGAAACAGAATGGATTCCAGGAGAGTTATTGATATAAGGAATAATAACAATCCTGAAAGCCTCTTCAAGGTTCACTACTAAACAAAATCAAGGAAGGTTTATGTTTATTTCTCCCACTTCTTTCAACCTCTGGATGTGTAATATATTTTTCAAGTCCCTCCTTACTGCCTCTTTTTTATCCCACCCTGATTATTTTTTATATATATATTTTAAATTAACTTAAGGTGGCAAACATATCTAAAACTCCCTCCTATTTTCTACAGAGCAAGAACTCTGTGAGGTAAGTTTGGCTGAGAAAGAGTGACTGGCCTAAAGTCATCCTTTCATCTTTCATATATTGCCCAAGGAAGCTCTAAATTCCTTTATATCACTCAAGATAGAAATGATCAGGTTCAAATTATCCTATTGTGAGTGTATTGTGCAAAGACCCATTTCCCTTGAGAAGCCCATAAAGCTGGAAAGGGAAGAGAAGGGCCAGTTCCAGAAGACTAACAAAATTAATGATCTAGCTGAGACAAGAAATGAAAAACAACATCAAATCACAACTAAACAATGGGAAGAACAGATTTTAACAGCCTCCATCTTAATTGCACAGCAGCTCTGGAGATGATGAATTGTTGTAAATTTTTTCACACCCTGCTTCAGTTTGACTCAGTGGCCTCTTCTAGTTAGCAACATTCCTAGGATTGATTCCATGCTGAGTGAGAGAAATAGTTCCAAGCATTTCTTTTCTCTTCACTTACTGGTCATTAATTTCCAGCCTTAGGGAAATATGCACAGTGATCAGCAAGATCCTGGGTTTATTTGTATCCTGCCATAACGGGAAACACATTTGCTCATTTAATGAAGTCCCAAACTGGTTTGTCTTTGACAGGAGCCACAGGAGTGACAGAGTAGTTCAGAAGTCATGTGGAAGAGCAGAACAGATGCCAGGTGTTAAAATAAGTAAATGGAAAATGCAGAATTTATGGAGATCACCAACCAATTCCACCCACTCCAGCACAAACCTACAGCAAAATAACTGAATTGCTCTAAATGAAGTAATGCAATCTGCTCGTCCTTCAAAAACCTGGTGCAAGTTTGTCTAACAAAAGTGCATTTTTAAAAAACGTAAGTATATCAGAAAAAAAAAGTTGCTAAAACCACACAAGTGTCACAGTGGAACTGTACATACTATCCCTTGCAGGTCTGTGGCTCTATTTTTTCATAAGTTGAAATAGATCTCAAAGTATTTTTCATGTAAAACCTCACTGGATATAGTTGATTTAGCACATGAAACTAGGATCTATAGTAAATGCTTATAATAAAGCACTCTTTAAAAGGGCAAGACTGTCTGTCCCTTTTCTATTAGGTTAGCCGGGAAAGGAAGAAAGGAAGGGCAAGGAAGGGCAGGGAAGGGAAGAAAGAAGAGCCAGTGTTTTTCTCCACCTTTTGGGGTGGGGATTACTTTTCAATACTCAGCATTCCTTAGTTTCTAGTGACTCACTGAGCATACTCAGTCTGCAATAGGCTGAAACTTTGCAGGAAAAGTGTTTCAATTTTAATGTATTCCCATTCACCAATATTTTGCACAAGATTACATTTGATTGTTTTCCTGTAAGTGCTCTTACAAACAATGATATCTATTAGGAGAGGGGGGAAAGGGTATCAGACACATCAGTTAGATCTAAGTACCTGTGGTATACTGTCTTCATGACTTCACACGATCTTCCAAAACGAAATTAACCGCAGACATTCACCCATACAAACAAAATCCCATCACTTTTATTTTCCAATGGTTTTAAAATTTAAAGGCATTCCTGTAGCAAACATGGACATGTCCATGTAATCAGCATTTGAGGGAGATTTATTTGTTTGTTTATTTTGGATTAAAGCTCTTTGTGGGCACTGTGTGAAGACAGCATTGAGATGTAGAGCATTTCAGTTGGGACATGATTCTTTTCAATAGAATGCAGGGAAAGAGGATATATAGGTAGTCCTCATTTAACTACCCACTAGAAACTTGGTCATTAAGCAAAGTGGTCGCTAACTGAAACTGCTACTGGCCTTATGTTCTTCCTTAAGTTTTCCTTTGCTTTACAACCTCCAAAGGTCATAAATGCAAAATTTGGTTGCAAGGTTGCTGTTTTATCACTGTCGTTATTGTGAATGGTTGTTGTACGAAGCAGTTGCTAAATAAGAATGACCTGAATGTTCTCCTAGTTTTTTTTTTTTTTTAGAGATTTAGAGCAGAACCTTGCGGTCCATTTTTCTTTAAGGTTTTTCAATTGTTTTGGAGGATTATCTATTCTGATGTGCTGTCTAATGTCCCAGGAATGGCATCAACCCAGTCCCAAAAGGGATGGTGAAAAAACAAACATAGGGAGGAAATTTCAATCTCTCTCTCTCTCTCTCTTTCTCTCTCTCTCTCTCTCTCCAGACAGATGGATGGCCTGCTGAGCACTCAGTGGCCAGGGCGAAGGAGTTTCTCGCTGTTCCCCCCTTTTGCCAGAGCAATCCCAAGCCGTGTCTGTCAGAGCAATGCTAGGCCCTAATAGGTCTTCCTCTTGATTCGCAATGTGAGCCGTACATCAAGGGAAGAGAGACGTTTTAAATAAAAAATGCCATCAGGTCTTCCGGCCTTGCCCAGCGGAGGCCCTTTGTGCCTCTGTACGGGAGGGTCCGTGATGGGCTGGTCCTCTCGGAATCCTTCTTAATTACCTCGAACATTTCTCCCGGTTTGATCTTTCAATTGCACAGGGGGGAAGAAAAGACTCCCTTCCCGAAGGAGAAAAAGAGACTTGGGAGGGGAGGAAAATAATAAAAAAAAAACAGAGAGAGAGAGAGAGAGAGTGTTCTTGAATAATCAAGTGTCTATTTGATTAAAGAAGAAGGGGAGCGGTGGTTTTTTTTTATTTTAAAAAAAGCTGCTGTCAGCTGGCCCCCAAGAAGCTTTAATGGCAATGCAAATGCGGCGAACACCCCCCCTTGAACCCCCACCCCACCGTCCAAACCCCGTCGAGAGGGAGAAAGAGATCAGCTTTTCCACCCTTTGGGAAACGCATAATGCCCCGGCATTTTTCTGTTCTGTTCCCGAAGAAGTTTTGCGTATATTTTTTGGCACTGGAGTTCTTTTCTTTTCTTTTCTTTTTAAAAGGAGTCCACTGGGTTTTTTTTTCACCCGCATAACGTCGCTCTGGGGATTTGCTTCAGGGCTGCAAAAAAAAAACCCTCAGCAAGCGAATAGTCCCTGGTGAGGAAGCCACAAAAGCAAGAGGATGGCTAAGTGTCTCTTTTGTGGCTTGCAAATGGACTTCTCAGGGAGAAGGCCAAGGCGGGATCCGAAGGGAGAAGGCCGAGGGAGGGAGAAGGCCAAGGCGGGATCTGAAGCATCGATCTTAGCGTCTTCTCCAACCTGGCTTCGTTTCCACAGCCGACAAACTTCGCACCTTGGTCGCTTTCTCTCCCCCGTCGGAAGGAGCCAACCGCCACAAGCTGATTTTGAAAAGCAAGCCCCGAAAAACTCAAACCCGATGCCCTCGTTAATGGCTCATGGCGGAGTCTTAATTACCAGAAAATGAGCCGAAGGTAAACAAATTTAAAAAAAAACCCAACAAATTTCCATCCCGCTGTTTCAAAGAGACACGTTTGCCCCCAATTGCAACCAGCCAGACAGCAGGCCGTTTGGGTAGAAAAGGAGTAATGGAACCCACGTTGCGATGCCCTTAAACAATTGGGGAGGGGGAGATAAGGAAGAGGGAAGAAATCTTGATGCTGTTGTATGAGACAGGGGTGGCTTGCTGACGTTGCTGAGACCCCAGGCCAAGTGCAGAGAGGAGAAGATGAGAAGGGGCCTGCAGGCCAAGCTCTACGGCGAGCAGTTGAAGGAGCTCTTAGGTATCTATGGAGATTCTCCGTCATGGTTGTCCCAAAGGCGCCTTTTTTCCAAGAGGGCAACTGGACTTCCTTGTTTGTTTGTTTTTCTTTGAAGAATATTTGGCTTCTCATCCAAGAAGCTTCTCAGCTCTGACTGAACACTGGGGAACGGAAGGATATATATATATACCCCTTGCGGACAATTGGTCATTTGCGTCCTTTGAGAGAGAGTCGTTGAGGCCACTTGGAGGTTTGTCTCAGGGCCACCAGAGTGATGCAAACGGTTATAGCAATAGCAATAGCCCTGTATTTATATACCACCTATCAGGGCTTGCAACCCTCTCTAAGCGGTATACAATGTCAGCCTCTTGCCCCCCAACAATCTGGGTTCTCATTTTACCGACCTCGGAAGGATGGAAAGGCTGAGTCAACCTTGGAGCTGGTGAGATTCGATCAGCCAAACTGCTGATCTGCAGTACTCTGTTCTTACCACTTGAGCCACCACAGCTCCACTGAAGCAATCTTGGTTATTGAGATACACAGGTAGTTAGTTCTCTGCCATCATTGCGCCCAAAATTTTGTGGCATTCAGACCTTTTGGGAAGAGAGTTTTACCAGATTTTACCACCTTAAGTCACTAAGTGAATCACTGCGGCTGTTAAGTTAATCCCACGGTTGTCGAGGGAAACTGGTTGTTGACTCTGCTGTTCAGAAGGTCTCAAAAAGGGGGAATCGCGTATCTCCGGGGACTCTGCGACCGTCATAAATGTGAGTCAGTTGCCCAGCGTCTGAATTCCGCTCACGGGACCGTGGGAGGACGCGGCAACGGTCATACTATTAAGTGCGGGAAACGGTCGTAGATCGCTTTTTTCCCCCAGTGCCGTTGCAACTTTGAACGGCCATTAAAAGATTGGTCGTAAGTTGAGAAACGCCTGTGGTAGCTTAATTCGAGAAGGTGCTTGAGGCTCGGTTGAGAACTGGCTGGGTTTCTGGACCAAAAGTGTGTTTGCGTGTGTGTTATTTTACGCAAGACAAAAATTTGCACGTTCCTTTTCTTCATTGGACCTTCTTTAAAGCTGCACAAGGCTGGGGGAAAATATATATATATATATATATATATATATATAAATATATATATATATACATACATACACTCTGTATATATATATATATATATATATATATTTCAGTCCTGGCTGTTGGGAGAGAAAACTCCGTGTTACACAACAGTGTGTGTTACACACGTGCTTGGCAGTGTGGTGCGGCCTTTGCCTTCATCCAAAGCCTGTTTCCACAGGCATTACTGCCCGGGTGGCTGTGATTGATTAATAGCGCCAATAAATCTTTGGCTGCGTGTACCTTAATCAACTCTTTCTCTCCTTTTCACTGCGCTGAGGACTAGAAACTTAGCAGGGCTTTGAAATTTAAAGTCGCTCCGAGTGCAGAATTCTGGGTAGGATAACCTATCCAGCTTCACTGCTTTGGCACCAAACACCCCCCTATACACACACAGTTCTTATTCTGTCAATATTCATTTATTTTTGAAAGCACATACGCTGTCCAGTTTTTTGTCGTGACTCGTAGCCTTTTTATGTAAGAGGTTGGCTCAAAAAAAATAAAATAAAACAATTTATTTGGCAAATAGAGAAGAGGAGCAAGAAAGGAAGATGTTTAAATTCTTTATTGGCTTTTTAGGGCCGTTGGTGTTTTTTACGTGCATCTGGGAAGGGATTGGAAAATCCATGCAAACAATCCGATTTTATGCAAGACATGAAGAAAATGTAGATGCTATTTTGGGTGGGAATTGCTTAATTTTATTACACAAAGAAGGAAAAAACCCCATGAATTTTCAGGGCAGGGATAACACAAGTTTAAAATCCTTCACTTGGAATCTTATTGACCTGAGGACAAATGCAGATTTATCGATTAAGGATAGAGTTTGCTCTGTTTGATAATATTATAATTAGGATTAATATCAGGTTTTGCTTCCTATGAGAGTTAAGGAGTTATCTTTGCAAATGATCTTGGAACGCAGCAGCTGAAAGTAAGAAAGTCTTGGTCATCTGTTAGCATTTTGGGTTATCAGTCAGTTAAATTGTTCTTATTAACGGAACATTTGCTGACTTGGAAAGCTGTACCAAGGATCAGCTGAGCTCAGCAAAAAAATAAAGAGGTAAATATCATATAATGTAATCCACACAGGTTAAGAGAACTGTGCTCATTCAGAAAACAGGAATTTAGAATAACTTTATTGTCACTTTAAATCTATACTATTTGGCATACATTAAAATGAAATTTCGTTGCATGCCGCTCTCAAAGGGTCTCCGCCTCCAAGATGCAATACAAAAATATGACAAATAATAAATAAATACAAAAATTATGCATATACTCACATATATGATACCACGCAGAGATTATATATGAAGACAAACCTTGATACAGGATTGCAAAAAAACTGCCTAACCAAAATAAATATCTAACCAAAAGTGAGCCAGGTGATTTTGGTGGTACAGGAAGTCCTCAACTTTTGACCAAAATTGAGCTCAAAATTTCTGTTGCTAAGCGAGATGGGATCAAGAGAATTTTGCTTCATTTTACAACCTTTTGTGCCACGGTTGTTAAGTGATTCACTGCAGCTGTTAACTAATACGGCTATAAAATGAATCTGGCTCCCTTAATTTGTTTGTCCGAAGGTTGCAAAAGGGGAGCACGTGGCCCCAGGACACTGCAACCGTCATATATATGAGTCAGTGGCCCGGGACACTACAACCGTCACGTATGTATGAGTCAGTTGCCAAATATCCAAATTTTGATCACGTTCGCGTGAGGGATGCTGCAAATGATTGTAAGTGTGGAAAGACAGGCATAATTCACCTTTTTTCCGGTGTTGCTGTGACTTTGAACAGTCGCCAAACAAATTGTTGTAAGTCAAGGACTGTTTGTATTCACTTTCTAAAGGATGCGTGGGCTCCAGATTTGGAAGGCGGCAGCTGCATAAATGCCATTTATTTTTTGCCAGGGTTGGAATTTGGGGAAAAGGAGGAATGGGAGGAATTCTGAAACATGACCTATTATGGGGAGAAAATGCATTTTCGCCTCTGGTCATTTCTGGTTTAAAGGTGATAAAACTATCCACTTGAATTTTACTCTCTTAAGGACATGCCTAAGGTTGCAGGATCCACGTGACGTGGGAAACTTTGCCAATCCAGATGTGTGTGTGTGTGTGTGTGTGTGTGTGTGTTGGGGGGCAGATCCAGGCATTGTTCAAGATCCAGATGCGTCTTGGTAAGACTTGAACGCTGGGCCCCTATCGAACAAAATGAAATTCGGTGTAGAGAAAAATAAGGTTTCACACTTAGGCGAGAAAAATCAAATGTACAGGTACGGATTAGGTCACACCTGGCTCAACAGCAGTACCTGTGAGAGGATTTTGGGAGTCCTAGTGGACGGGTCACTTAAAATATGAACCAGGAATGTGTCGCAGCAGCCCAAAAAGCCAATTCAATCCTAGGTTGCATTAACATAAGGCGACCGATCGTCCTCCTTTAGGGAGGACAGTCCTTCTTT
>JANHJO010000893.1:15427-25843 GCA_032468235.1 Pseudoxyrhopus heterurus
GGCAGCAACATAGGAGACAGCACAAAGAACATACTGGACAGAAAGTAAGCAGCAGCAGACAAGGTAGGACATTAACACACCCAGTGGGGACACAGAAGCACACATCACACACACACACACACACAACATCAACAACCACCAGGACATGCTGGCACAAGTATACTTCCTTTAAAGAAAAAAAAACCCGAGCAAGGCCGGGTAATCAGCTAGTATAGTATAAAGCAACCCTTCTGAGATTGCAAATCCCAGAATTCTTAGTAAGGGCCATGCTGACTGGGGAATTCTGCCAGCTGACATCCATATATCTGCAGGGAACTGCATCTACAAGATTTGGTAGAATAGGTAAAACAATAAAACCAAACCAAACAACAACAATCCACAATTCCACCCCAGAAGCAAGAAAAACAGAAAACCGAAACCTGTCTACATGTTTCAGGTTACTTTGCATCTTCTCTTCTCTCAGTACAGCCCTCAAGTACATACAAACAATACAGGTAGTCCTTGGCTTACGACCGCAATTAAGCCCAAAATTTCTGTTGCTAAGCAAGACATTTGTCAGTTTTGCCCCATTTTACAATCTTTCTTGCCACAGTTGTTAAATGAATCCCTGCAGTTCTTAAGTTAGTAACCCTGTTGTTAAATGAATCTAGTTTCCCCAGTGATTTTGCTTGTCAGAAGATCGTAAAAGGGGATTACATGACCCTGGGACACTGCCATCGTTATAGATAGAGTCAGTTGCCAAGCATTTTAATTTTGACCATAGAAGATGCTGCAATGTTCGTAAGTGTGAAAAAAAGGTCCAAGTCACTTTTTTCAGTGCTGTTGTAACTTTGAATGGTCACTAAATGAACTGTTGTAAGTCAAGGACTCCCTGTATTAAATGCAGGCCTTAGTCAATAAAGGCCACTTATCCCAATTCTAACTTTTTAGGGGAAACAATGGAGGTCGTTCTAAAACAGCGTCCCCCCCCCCCCCCCAAATAATGGTCTCTAGAATATTCAATTTTATCTCCCAGGCCGCTGGATGCAAATTTTAGGAATTATAGTTATAGTAGAGTTATAATAGAGTTATAGTATAGTTATAATTATAGTAGAGCAAGACAGCGTCAAGTTGAAGAGGCTTGTTTTAAACACTGGGGTAATGTCCCAGCGTATCTCAACTGTTCTGACAAATAACCAGGGAAGGAAACCTCCAAATGGCTACACAAATGCAGCAGCTGTGTTGCAAGAAACTTCTCCCCCCCCCATACCAAAAAAAGGGGGGGGAATTCACCACACACCATCAATCCAACCCCCAAAAACTATTAGCTGCTGGCAGAAAGCCAACAATCCATTAATGACAGCCTGGTATCTCTTCAGGAATGCAAAATGTTTAACTGAATAAACATTAAAGCAGGAAGCATTTGACTTCTGTCACCAGCCAAAAACGTCAGTGTGATCCTGCCTCCAAAGAGCTCTGAAGTGGGTACTGCAAATTTTGTGGAACTGATAAAAGAGCTATTTGGTACCAGGGGAAGCTGGTGAGATGTGTGCTCGCTCTGTCTTACAGAGTGTGATGTATGAGGTATGATACTTTTATTGGCTCAAGTCAACGGTGATACATAAAAGAGAGCAGAAAGAAGGATAATGGCGGAGAATTCACCAGAGATAATACTTCAGAATTAAACACAAAATTCCTATCTACCTTCCGGAGGAGCAAAGGAGGAAGCAAAAAATAGAAACCTACACAAAACCCTTCCTTCTGTTTCAAATACAAAAAGACTGAACTCAAAACTGCGTCAAGATTTTTTTGGGTTGACTGCATAATGTGATCTTTTAATTATAATCAGTTAACCAAATGATTATATCTGAATAAATGTTTTTGAAATCATAAAGACTGACTTAAATCTTCCAGTTAAATTGTACCACTAATTATACATTTTCAAACTTAGAGAGAAGTACATCTCACGAGTAATATTGAAAAAGTTGGTAAAAATGTTTTTAAGTGGGCATTTGGGGATTAAAGAAATGATAATTAGATATCTAGAATGTACTATAGATGATGCTATTACCGTATATATTATGACGTTATGGAAATTAAAATGGAATTTATTACCATAGCATATCATGTAATTTATTACATTACATATGTCACTTTTTTGCCCCGAGGATCACACGATGTTGCATAAATTTACCTGTAATAAATAAAATAAATACTAAATTTAGAACCTATCTATTGATCAATGGACATGTAAATTAATTGATTAAAGGACCAAGTAAAGGCATAATGTTTCTTTGGAAGGAATTATTTCATACATTTTGCTCAAATTTTGCACTTCCTATGGATTATATCCAAGTAGAATTAATAGCAATAGCAATAGCACAGACGTATATACCATTTCACAATGCTGCAGCCCTCTCTAAGCAGTTTACAGGGTCAGCATCTGGCCCCAACAATCTGGGTCCTCATTTTACCAACCTCGGAAGGATGAAAGGCTGAGTCAACCTTGAGCCAATGGGAATCGAACTCTGGCAGTCAGCAGAATTAGCCTGCAATACTGTGTTCTAACCACTGCACCATCACAGCTCTTGAAAATATTAATAGGAAAATATTATCACAGCAAATATGTGCAAATAATTTATCCTAAACTTCATTATCAAAAATTTATGAATAGAGGACCGTGCTGCCATCCCATAAGTAAGTTATTTGAGTAGTACAAGCTAGTAGAGGCCACTAAGTTCACACCTTATATTAAATTACTATTAGTTGAACAAGTCACAACTGGATGGGTCACCATCTTAAAGTACACATCATAAATTATAATAGGTCGATTGAGACAGCACATTAATCAAAATACAAATAAAATCTCAGTTGTGACTCAATACAATGTCAAAAAAAAAACCCAAGGTGTTATCAGTTTAGAAGAACTTGAAATACAATCATTTGGAGTAACTACTTTCAATTAATTTGTCAGCATCTGTAATAATGGACTAAATCATTCCCTTAGATGTTAAAGCTTAGAGACAGAATCCTGTATAATAATGTATAATAATGGTAATAATAGGTCACTCAAATCTAAGGGAATTTTACTTAGAAAGGAAAAAAAAAGAAAAGAAACATTAACACATTCAAATACTGAGTTCAACAGAAATCAACTAAAGTATCTTTCATGCAGAATTCACGTTTGCTTTTTTATAGCTTAATTCTCTTTTAATTTATTTAGAGTTCAGCAATTCTAAAGCAGTGAGTGGACTTTTAAAAATGTTTTAAAAATATCTACTCTGATATTCTACCTCATTTTTCAAATTTGGGGAGCTTATTGAAAAAGATAGAAACAATTTTCTGAAAATGCATTGAATTATCAATCACCAAGACCAGAGAGAGTGTTTTGTTCTTCCCAGACTGAAATGTACTGTTTTAAAATTTCACACAGCTAAAATGGCAGTGACTTTTCTTTTATCACTGGATATAGGATTAAAAATCAATTTCCCATTTAAGGGCACTCTAACTGGGAGCAACGTTTCCAAGACATCTGTCTTTATGTGAGAGTGAAAAGAAAGGAATGGAAAAGGGTTTCTGTAAAACATACCAGAATCTTTTCAGTTTCTTACATTCAGATAGCATATATTTGCCAAATTTTATATTTGCCAAATTAAGGACTAAAACCTTGCTTTAAAAAAAATCAAATAAAAAAAGTCAACACAGCTTTTTAAAATGTTATTTCTAACGAACTCTGCATCAAAGTGGGTTTCCTGTTATGCAATTACTATGGATAGTATTTATGTGAGGATGAAAGCTTCTCAAAAATTCTGTTGCCTTGCTTTCTCTGGACTACATGGCATTCTGTCACACCCATAGAGACATGCCAGAGATCATACAATGTGGAGCCACCTGTCTCTTCCCTCAGGTTACACACATATTTCTGAAACCATTGCTTTTGACTGCCTTAAAAGGGAGAATCTCTTTGATTTGGAGAAAAGAGGACGGGTGGACAATTATATTCTGCATGCTGTGTCAAGCTAGGTCAGATAATAGCCCTTCTGGTATGTCTGAAAACCTCCTAGTTCAATACACTGCTCCATCTCTTTGGCCAACTTTAGGAAATAATACTGTTATTCACTTCTTTAAAACCTCAAATACAACCATCCCAGTTTTTAAGAATTTTGGATACTACTTCATTCCTGAATATAGCTCAGAAGTGTTCAATTTGGAGGTGCAAGTATAGTAAGATAGTAGAGTTGCTTTCCTGGAATAGTTGAGGATTTTTCTGCAAATTTTCATCAAAGGAGGTATGATATTCATCCTTATGGAGAAAGAAGTATTCTTCATTTCTGAAAATAATTCAACAGCACGTACAGTATTATGTATGTGAAACATAAGTATGTGAAACATAAGTATGTGAAACATACATAAGTATGTGAAACATACTGAAACATTGCAATGCATAATAATAATCTTGGGTAAATTAAGCCTCTTTCTTGAAGTCTTGGCACTCAGAATGAATCCATTAATATGACTGGCAAGTAAAGTGGTTTGTCTACATTATTTCCTCACAGAGTGTGGCCAAGCAATTTGGCTGCCTAAGAAGGAACAGCCATAGCAGTTTAGCTTCCTCCAATCCATCCAAGCTATTTCTCCCACCCTGAAGAACATACATAATGTTCAAAGCTGAGCAAATAATTCTGGAATGATGAGACAGAAGATTCCAAATTTTTTCTCTCTGAAAGTAAACATATGTCAGCAGTAATTGTAATAACAATAAATTAAATAACTACAGCATGACACCACTCTTATTTAATGGTAGGGCCAGCCTCATAGGTATTGTCAACTGTCCCAACTTGATCAGTTAGGAAAGAAAGACTCTTGGCTCATGGTTAGCCAAACATATACTTTACTAAAACCCAAGTGGTTACAGAAGACGCAAAGTTGGATCTGATATTTTTGCACACAAAAGATACAATTAATTTTCCTCGTTTCCAGCCAACCCCATGGTTATCAATCAATGTCCAATCAGGTGTCAACAAATTGTTTGGGAAACGGTCCCTGTCTTAGCCCGCTTGCTGGCTCCGCATTCTTTTGGTGTGACCTTGAGATGACTGGTGCTTCTCATAGGATGGTGCTTCTTGGTTTCGATTCCTCTGAGTTCCCTCCCTGGTCCCTACCCCCATGGCTCCCTCCCTCTGTTACTGGTGACACTGTCAGCTTGGGATGCGTAGCTTAGCAGAATGGCAGCCATGATAGGTATGCTTTATGCATACTGAACATTGTGCTCTTTAGTGAGTTTTATTTTAAAATAAGCTGCACAGGAGGAGTTCATCTATGCTCTTTCTATCTGAAGCACTTCTGAATGTGCCACAAGCTCTCCAACAGAGCTCAGACATCCCTCATAATATATAAGAAAGGAATAGTCTTTAGATTCAATACAAGAATGATTTGTCATCTTCTTAGAGAAGTCCATGTATAGGATCACAACATAGCTAAAAATCTATAATCTCCATCTCATTAGAAATCTGCATAAGAGGCAAAGGGTAGCCCTGCTGAATTTTGAATGGTCTATTCTAGATTGGGATTACAAAATGTGAAGACTTAAATCCAAATTGTCTACCCAAAAGGTGATTTTGGTAAGATATAATTTCTCGTTTCTCAACCTATACAGTATATTCCATTTCATTTAATCTTGGAAGGCATTTTAAATCCATTCCAAAAGAAAAACCTATACTAACTTCTCATCTACTTCTATTGTAACAACCAAATTATTTGGTTTCAGCCTCCAAGGTGCCAAGTAGAACATTATGAACACCACATGCATTTGTTATATCTTATGCATGTCAGTGCAAACTGACTCATAGGCTCATATCTGAGCATCCAGAATCAACAGCTGAATGTTTTCTAGGTGTGCCTCCAATATTACATTTGGTTTCAATAGAACACGATCCTTAAATTTTAGAAATAATTCAACCCTCACACCATCTTATTACTTTATCAGAATTTTTAACAGAGGGAACTGCTTTTCAAATCAAAAGCAGACATCCAACTTAGAGATAGGCAGAAAAATAACATTGCTTCTGAATCATTCTATAACCCCAGCCTGTTTATCATACAAGTCTAACTGCAAGGAATGCGTCACTGCCTAAACAAAGATCAACCTTATCTTGAGTGAAACAATTAAATAGCATCATCTCTTCTCCCCCTTATGTGTTTTTTTAGAAATTTAGAGCTTGACAACTTTTCCTTTGTATCTAATTCTGCAAAATTCAATTAAGTGTGTGCATGTACATTCCAGTTGAAATGCGAAAAATTAGATCAAATACAGAACAACAACCTTGCTTTTGTGTCCTTTAACGAAATTTCTATTGTAAATCTTTTGACTGTGCCAATAGATTGAAATTAGGGTGGTCTCCATATATTGAATCTAAAAAACAAAACAAAATTTTAAACGATCACGGAATGAGACTTCTTATCTTATCTTTGTTACTATCAAAACAAGGTTTTTTTCTAAGGGAAAAAACTATATCCAGGAAAAATAAGTGAAGTAAGGCTCACTCCAAAATCACACATGCATGAATATATATAATGTAAAACATTGCCTTTCCTGTCACAGTTACTGTAGCTTAGCACAAAACTTAATTTGTTGAATGGACAATTGAAGCCACACATCCTATCTTGATATACCTTCATAAATACTTCAGGGTCTCAGAGGCAAATCCAGCAGAAGTGTAGACAAGAATGAGTTGGTATTAGAAATTAGCCATATCTAAAAGAGGAGGGAAGTAAATGACTTTGGATCCTGGAAAATCTAGACTGGAAATTATTGGTCAAAAAAGATTATTAGGATTCCTTAGGATCAGTAAGTTAAGGACAATAGCAATGTTTCCTTGGAAATGAAATATTTTACAGAAATTCTGTAAAAAAAATTCAAAACTGCAAAAATATATCCACACTTTGTATTATGTTTAGCAATACACTTCCTATAGAACACAGGTAAGCAATCTGTAGCTTTCAAGCCCTTCCCAGAACCCTCCCAACATCCTAAAACTGGTTTTCAATGCTCAAGTCTTGCTCCCTCTTCTGGTAGTGAGGAAATATGAAGACATACTGTATAAGGATTTCATTTTTCAGTTTGAGTATATTGAGTATCGTTGGATGAAAAATCTAAAAGGGAAAGTGTACTGATCAGAAGATCAGGCAGAGGTGACAATCTCATTTCAAAATTCTTACTTTCAGTATAAACTTCTTAATATTTTTTTTACAAAATTTTCTATACACATAGAGACATTACTTGGTTTTCTTAGTGCAAAACCTGGAAGCCAATTCTAGTTTTTGCATTTAGCCTTAGCATAAGGTCCTAGAAGAAATAATTTTTACTTTGGCATCTCTTTTTCCTCCAACTACCGGTAGGTAAATTGATATGCTTCATTTCTTTAAAAGAAAAAAAAAAGACAAAATATAGCCAATTTAAAGCCTTGTAGGCAAGTTTACTTTCTTGATTAAAATGTTTATTTTTACCATAGGAATCAGTTGGCCTTAAAAATATTTAATTTTGACAGGATAGTAACACATCTTTGCATTAAGAACCAGCACCTAAGCCTATGTGTTTCTTATTAGCATATGGCAACCATCCCCAGCCCGGGTGCACTGTAGATAAGTGGATTTCAGCTTCCAGAATATACTGCTGACATGAGCCTCCGACATCTGGGAAGTGTTCGAGTTGAGGAATTCTGGTGTATGGGATCAGTATTTAGCACTGAGTATGGATAGTTCCTTCTAGCTATCATCATTTTTGACTTGGGTTGATTCATGCTGTGCTACATAAGCTGCTTTATATTATTGTATCAGGCGATTCGTGCATCTAGCCTACCACTGTTTGCTTTAATTGGAGAAAGATCTTCCACATAATTTTACCAGGTGCAGCTGCAGAGACAGTATGAAAAAAGGTCTGGGACTGATATTGGAACATTACACAATGCTCTTGTCTTTGTGGAATAGTCTTTTATCTATACACATACAGTATACAGAATACACATTCTTATACTAGAAACTTTGTCCTCAAGAATCACCTATTACAAAAATAATGTAAAAGAACAAGTTACTCCTATGGCCTGCTTCTGCATAGATACCCAAAAATCTGGCTAAACTTAATTTGATCAGAACTTACGTTTCAAGCACATTTTTAAACTGCCAAGAAAGTCAACATAGAAGTGCTTGTTGCAATCAGCTCCTAGGTATTTCTTGTCCTGGATTTCCACATTTGCACCATACAGCTAATACAAAAATCAGCTCAATGTCCCAAACAGCTCATAGAGGGAAATATATTTTAGGAAGGCATTAAAATGTCTTCAGAAGGAAGAGAGAACACAACATTCATCAGTAGAGAATAATGGCAAGGATTTCCTGGGAATAAATGGAATACATGTATTGCTCTCTGATCTAAACATATGAATACACATTGCTCACTATCATTCTTTCCTAAGAGGTATATTGCCGAACATCTATTCTTGCTGTAAGAAAAGAATGATGCTCTAATTCTTATATTTCTATGAACTACATCTTATCAATTTTAATTTCTTCTACATACTGGGTATATTAAAGATGCCTGAATGCCACTGATGTTAAGTAAGATTTATTTAGTTACTTATCATTTGTATCCCGCCTTTATTATTCTTAAAAACAACCCAAGTGGCAAACATACAGCAAAATTTTCTCCTATTTTCCCCACAACAAAAAACCTGTGAAGGGGGTTGGGATAAGAGTGTGTGACTGGCCCAAAATCACCCAACTGGATTTCAAGGTGAAGGTAGGATTTGAATTCACGGTCTCATGCTTTGTAGCCTTAACCTAGGGGTGTCAAACTCAATCCCATTCCGGGCTGTATCAGTATTTTGTTTGCCCTTGGGGGGGGCAGGTGGATGTAGCCTGGTCATCGCGGCCGACTGGATGAGTATTGCCAGGGTCAGGGCAACATGGGTTAGTCCCTCACTGTCTCCGCGACAGCCCCATGGGACAACTCTGGGCCTATTGTGGGCCAAATCCGGCCTGCGGGCTACGTGTTTGACACGCCTGCTTAATCTATTCTATTTTTTAAGGAGATTGGCATGTTTAGCCATGTTGTACCCCATCAACACATATGCAGGCTTTGCTGTGAGTAGTCAGTGCTAACCCAACTCCAGGGATTCTCCACTTGGTTCAATAAACACATTTCTTCAAAGGTCTACTCCAAAGATAAGTACTTGGTAACTTACAAACTTCCCCTCTTGTACAATTCCTCGAAGTCTCCAAGATTGTGTCACAAAGGTTTGCTTGTTGCCAAATCAGCATAGTTCTATTATAGAAGTTTCCTCCACAAATCACAAAAAAAAGCCGTTCCTGCTTGCCAGGGATGTCACAAGCTATAGTGTGAAGAGAGAATGGCCTTGAGGAGCAGAGTCTCTATCAAGACAATGATCAGGTAAAAGAAGCCTGAGCCCTAGCCAAGAATGTAATGTGAGTAAATGTCTCAGACAAGCTCTTACCTGAGTTCACAGGAGGATAAGGGGAGACAGAAGGAAGCATGCTCAAATTGGAAGCTTCTGTTTCTATAGCTTTATAATAAAAGTAGCACTGATCTACATGGCATTAGTTTTCTACTCTAGCCTATTTTAAATGGTTGAGCCAAGCTCATCTTTCTATTATCAAGACACTGAAAAAATGAGTTTGTGTGTGTGTATGTGGGGGGGGGGGAGATACTGCCTCTTCAATGATACCCCCCCCCCCCCCCCCCCCCCCCCCCCCCCCCCCCCCCCCCCCGACGGCCTCTTCAAAGATACCCACTTTATTCTGGCACAACATTTATGTATAAGAGTTCCATGTTCGAGTACAAGACTATACAATCAAGGCATCCGTGCTTCAAATATGAATGCTTGTTCATTTTCACAAAACACCACTACCGTGGGCAACCAATCCTGAAACAGTCTTGGGTATCAATACTGTTTATAACTTTTCTTTCCCATAAAATAATTTTTGTGCAAACCCAGGTCTACATCTTTAAATTTTTCTGAATAGGGGCATCTCTTAAATAGATCAAAGCAGTCTAAACTTAGAAATGTTACACTACTCTTAATAAAAGACAATCCATAAGTATTTCAAAACGTTTTATAAAATACAGACGGAAGTGTTTTGAGGTTTTGGTTGTTTCAAACTTTCTGAGAGCATTTTTTAGAATTTATAGTCAATATTCCGGTAAAATAAATATATGGGACTATTTAACTATAACAGAAAAGCAACATTTTTATGCAAAAAGTTTAATAATACAGTCATAGTTTTAATACCATCCAGTAAAAGTATACTGTAAAAATGTTCTAGGCATAAATTGATCTTAAGAGGATATTACACAGCAATCCCATCCATTCTAACTCAGAGATAAGCTCTAACAATTTAATGGCATTTATTCCCCGGGTGAGT
>JANHJO010000893.1:50568-60674 GCA_032468235.1 Pseudoxyrhopus heterurus
CACACACACACACACACACACACACACACACACACTGAATGAATATATCTGCATATTTTGCAAGTATATTTCTCAACCATGGATGATAAGTTGCACACTGGGATGAATAAGTAGTTGCAACAAAACAACACACTGACAACCACATTTTTCTGAAAAGTAATAATTTCTAAACAAATGTGTCATGTGACATGCTGGCATGGAATAGTCACTTAAAGTTCCCAAAGTTTGTGACATCATACTTAATTATATCTGGAACAGATTAAGTTCTTTGCAAAGAACACATTCCAGAAAATGAAAGCATGGGAGAAATTTAGATTTGCATGTACCGAATTCTCCACTAATATGTTTATTGACATAAATCTTGTATTACAATGAATCAGAATAAATTATAATTAATGTGCACTTGGACAAAATGATTCAATGTTGGTAAAGAAGTGATTCAATGCCAAATAAATGATAAAAATCCAGTAAGTCCAATAAACATATATCATTTAATTAATTCATAGTAGACTCTTTTCTTCCCAAAACCTTGAAACATCTCAATATTGCCATATTTCTAAAGAGTTTATTCTGGACATTTAATAATTATATTAACATCCTTATGCCCAAATATTTAATAAAGTTTAGCAGACATTCTGCTTTTATCTCCTAATGTTCTTAAACTTTTCATTGCTGAAATATCATCTTAGGTTCATATATACACTGACCTGCTTACATTTAAAAAATCCTGCTTTTCAGATAAACTACAGTATTTACCTCATTTTAAATGCATGTTTAGAGCCAATATTTAAAATATTAGGTACCAGGTTAAATACTATAGAGATATAATTGTTGGAATTTTAATAATTTTAAAAATTGGTTTTGAAAACATTATTTTCTCTAATAGCAGCTTCAAGTAGATAAAACAGCTGGAGCAAAATGAGCCTCCTAAAAATGAAATAAAAATATTTGTATGCTTGGGTTAACTTTGAAGTACTTAGCATTGACATTTAAAAAGAAAGACTTCTAAATTACATTTTTATAGATAAATCGGTTTATAGATGCTTATTATGTTTTAATAAAATATTTTATAGATACTTTTATGTTTTTATGAATAAAACATTTTATAGATGTTTATTAGAACATTATGGTGGAGGTGGACCTGGATGGCCAACAAGAACCCATAATTGTTTGGGAACAAGCAGAAATTGCAAGATAAGAGCCATTTTCTGTTTTTATAAAGATTCTTGGAATAAATAACCTGAACATTATTCTCCTCTTTTGAACTGGTATGAGACACACAAAGCATAATTTAGTGTATCCTTTCCCAAACTTTGATCTCTATATATTGTTGGACTGTAGTTCGCATAGTTCCCAACCTGTAATCCAACATCAACTAGAAACTTGGACTTGGAAACTCTGTTCTAATGGTTGACTGGAAGGCTATTGTTCTGTCTGAAATCTGGCAAATTATCTTTCAAAACTCCAGAAAAATAAACAGATTTTGTTGCCTAGTGAAATATTAATGAGCCAACCCAACCATTAGGTGAGATCCAAAGATCTACTTCCTCTGATTAATAGCTACAAACAAACTTCAAATCCAATGTATAAACTGTGCCTTCAGTCTAATCTAATCCATGATTTTTAAAAATTATTTTATTTGCAAAACAAAGAATTCTTTTGAATTCATGGATCCTTAAGTTTTCTAATGGTTTTTCAAATTTACTCCATTTTCAAATAAAATTATGTTTTCAAATGTAAGGCCTCTGATGAGCCATTCTCCAAAAACTCAATTTAAAGAGGGATAAAAAGACATCTTGATTTGAATATTCAAAATCCAAATGCATGAATCTTTTGTCTAGCTCAGTGTTTAAAACTATAATCTTAAAAATGAAGTTTGCAGCTGAAATTTTCATTTCAAATGATAATACACATACATACACACATACACACACAGAGGGAGAGTGATAATTCAAAAATTAAAAGTAATATGAACTAAAGTTTAGTTTCTAGTTTTTCTTTCAAATGCAGGTGGCTTGTCACCTTGTTGTCTAGTAGCCAAAACCATAAATCCAGAGCCCTTCTTGTGGGAAATGGGCAGTCTAGAAACATGAAATATAAACAAATAAATAAAATCTGGGGTTGGTTCTACTCCTCTAGGGAAACTACAGGTTAATACAAGGTCAGATGTCTATGGAGATTCTCAGTCATCCAGGTCCTGGTTGTCCCAAAGGTGCTTTTTCAAAAGGCAACTGGACTTCCTTGGTTTTTCTTTGAAGGAATATAAATCCTACCATTCCCCACCATTCAATCAGAACTGAAGGAGCTTCTTGGATGAGAAGCGAAATGTCTTCAAGGAAATACAAAGAAAGTACAGTTGCCTTTTGAAAAAACACCTTTAGTACAAGGCTGGATATTACAAGTACTACTGTATGTGCCTACAATTGAAAGGAATAGTTTAATATTCTTCTCTCTTCTAAAATAGAATAGAATAGAACTCTAAAATAAAATAGAATAGAATAAAATTCTAAAATAAAATAGAATAGAATAGAATTCTAAAATAAAATAGAATAGAAATACTGTGTAGTAATGCAAAATGCATTGCATGCAGCAGTTAATTAAATGATTTTCAGTAAGATACAAAATTCTGAACTAATGCTTCAATTAAATGTCATTGATAGATGAATATAATCCAAGAGTTAACATAAACTGATACTTTGTTAATAGGATTTGAGCTCTAGATTTAATAATTTGTTTCTGCTTGTGTATGTTTGTGAGACTTTGAGTCAGTGTTGACTCCTAGTGACTGCCTGGACTAGTTCATGAAGTTTTCTTAGACAAGTTCTTTCCAAAGTCAATTGGATTGAGATGGGCAGTTATAAAAAATGAATGAATAAATAAAAATGGCTAAGGTTTTTTTGGAGGTGTTTTGTCATTGCCTTCTTCCTATGGCTGAAAGAGAGCGACCGGCCAGTTGGGTTCACGCCTAAACCTAGACTAGAATTCACAGTCTTACAGTTTCTAGCCTGGCACCTTAACCATCACACCTGGCTCTCAAGTTTAATAATTACATTACATTATTTGTTAACAGTGACTTCATCATGTCATATAGCAAGAATGGCTTGTTTCTTGCACTTTTCAATTAAAAAAAAAAAGGTTCTGTTAAATTAGCAAAAGAAGTGCACAAAGTTTTAAAAACACATTTAATCTTACTTTTCAACTGTTGATTAAATTATTCGAGATCATAGACTTGTGTAAAAGTCCATGCTCAGTAAAAATTTATTAGTACCAGCATTCTTTTTATAGTTCTCAGTGACAGAAATTGTCAGATGATCCAGCAGAAATTGGTTGACAGTCTTTTGCAACATGATGGATTTGTTTTTCTTCCCACCCATAAATAGAACAAGAAGTAATTTTTTAAAGCTATCCATTTGAGTTCCTTGGCTTTAGTACAATGGAAGATGCACGCACAGTCTGGAAAATTCCTGATAGCTTCCTCCAGACTGATGTCATCCAGATGGATTGTAACCATACTGTCCAGAATTCCACCGTAGGGTGGCCAATGCCTGAGAAATCTGAAAGTTGTAGTCATAACACAACTGGAGGATACTAAGTTGGTTTAAGATTAAGGTTGGTCCATAAATTCAATGGCAGTGACGTCCACTGAATTCAAGGATATGTATATAGGATTGCATATGAAATATAACTTAGTTTTTCAGAATATCTGGGTATGTTCTGGATGATAATACCAATATCTTGCCCTAACCTCCAGCTGAATACTTATAACTTATGACAGAGAATAAAGAGTTAATGGAAGTTAAAAAGTCCAGCAAATTGCTTACCAGATTTTTCTCTGGAGAAATGGAAGGGAGCTATCTTTTCTTGCATGAAGAAAATTCCTGGATCAATCAATCTCTTGCACTTCCAGTTCAAAGAATCAAGAAATATGTGAGCTGACAAACTTTTGCCTGAGAATACCATATTTTTCCTTCTATAAGAGGCCCCCATGTATAGGACGCCCCCCACTTTTCTTACCTAAAATTCATAAATCGATATTTTAAACATTAAATAGAAGACATTTATTTTGCAGAGTAAGACATTTGCTTACCGGTACCGGTATTTATTTTTTTGTTTTCTGACATTTTTATGGGCTCAGAACATTTCCACTCCCTGTCGCATGTGGGCACTGGTTATATGCTCTCCGCAGCATCAGCTGACGTCATTTACATACTGTATCATGATGGGAAGAAACCTGTTATATTGTCTCTGCAATCGAAAGTTTTGCTCATGAGGCTTGTTTGCAGAGATAAGGTTTTGGCAGTCTCGTAACCGTGGTTCTCCTCTCAGCCCCCCCCCCCCATATATAAGATGTCCCTACATTTTTAGGTAAGTATTTTAAAGAAAAAGTATCATCTTATACACAGAAAAATATGGTATGTTTGCCAAGACAATGATGAGCTAATGAGGGCTGGTCAGCATAGTGCCCAGAAGCCTCAATGTACCCATAGAACTTGCTTGGTCACTACTGAGCCCCCAGGATCATCTTTATTTTCAAGAAAGTTACTTCCAAGACTATCTTCAAAAAGAGAAAAAAAATCATTGAGCAAGAGATGGACAGTAACCTGATATGATTAAGCTTCTTGTGGTCTATGTGAGAAGTCTGTAACACAGATTAAGTGGAAGGCCGCATCAAATTTTGTGCATCATCTCCAGAACTGCATTCCAAAAGTGATTTAAGTACAGAAGAATAGAATTCTTTATTGGCCAAGTGTGATTGGACACACAAGGAATTTGTCTCCGGCGCATAAGTTCTCAGTGTACATGCAAGCAACAAGTGATAAATCATGATCATAAAATACAATCATCATAAATCATAATAAACACTCAATGACAGTCATAGGCTACTAAATAAACAAACATAAATGATGTGATATGATGCACATCATAATATGATACTAAATGAAAATAACATAACTCATTAGATACAAACAACAAAGTTATAGTCATAAGAAGCTAATGTAATACCGGTAGATAATAGGGAAGATGAGGATAATAGTAATACAGCCCTTCTAGGTGGTTTGACATCCCAGGGATATAAGACAATGTTGTGGGAATTAGTTGTTTAGCAGAGTGATGGTATGGGGTGGGGGGAATTGTCCTTGTATCTAGTTGGTTTGGCATGCAATTCCCTGTAGCGTCTTCTTAAGGGAAGAAGTTGAAACAGATTGTGTCTAGGATGTGTGGGGTCTATAGATATTTTCACAGCCCTCTTTCTAGCTCGTGCAGTATATAGGTCCTCAATGAAAGGCAGGCTGGTTGCAACTGTTTTTTCTGCAGTCCTAACTATCCGTTGAAGTCTGTGTCTGTCTTGTTTGGTTGCTGTGCCAAATCAGACAGTTATAGAGGTGCAAATGACAGACTCAATAATCCCTTTGTAGAACTGTTATCAGCAGTTCCTTGGGCAGTCTTAGCTTTCTGAGTTGGCTCAAGAAGAACATTCTTTGTTTGTGGGATCTTCTTTTTAATAAAATAAGGAGTTATATAGTATCAAATTTCATCACCTAAGGTCCTCCATGAAGAATACATTTTAAAAGTCCAACAATGAGGAAAAGGAGCTGGAAAAAAAAATATTTACCGGCTAATCTATGTGGGGATCATGCGATCAGCTGCTCTTTTTGCAGATAGCACAAGCACAGTGATTCATAATTATTTTACAAGTTAAAAATGTTATATGGGTTTGTTTCATCACTGATTCCCAAAGTTCAGAGGGATTGTGTAAAGTGTGTCTCATCTGGACACAGATTTTATTTTTCAATAGCAACAACATCTATTGGGTGACAGCTTTTTTCAATTTGAAGGAATTATTAAAGATTGATGGAATTGTATCTCCATCTTGTGGACAGAAGATAAATGAAACACTCATGTAAAAATGAAACAAGTTCCTTGATTAAAAAAGAAAGAAAAAGGAACAGCACAATCTGGCTATTAGAGCTGAGCATAACTCAGAAGGTTACTCGCAATTTTGATTAAAAAAAAAAAACATTATCAGACTTCTTTCTTTCCTTTGGTGAGCCCATGTTTCTACTTTTTGGATCAGGGGTGTTCAACCTTGGCAACTTTGACTTGTGGCCTTCAGTTCCCAAAATTCCTAAGCCAGCATCTCTGGTCTGGAGCACTAGGGAATTTCTTTGACAGGCTTTCAAATTCTGTTACAAGAAACTTGCAACAGTAAAGATCTCCCTTGCATTGAAGAATCCAACTAAATTAAAATTCTGGGGCACCACTATGTGGGTTATCTTTAAATTAGAAATATTAGTAAAACATCCATGTAAAAAAAATCTATTTGGTTTAGTTCTGCTTGGCCTCTAGTCTGTGAATTGGAAGAAAAGTATTTTGACATGTAACTGCTGTAATGGTTGGGCTGTAATCTCCTTTAGTAAAAAGGACAGTGGGTAGAAGACTCTTTTCAATTTTGATATGGGAAAAATTAAGGAAAACAAATGATGGATACTTTACTCTTCCAGATTTTTATGCTAGGAGCAAGAAGGGTTAACTCTGTTAATTCTCCATCCCATTTTCACAAGGTGAATTATTTTGACTAAAATGTCTCCCATGGACCCCCTTTCCTTATTGGTGTTCATGAGAAATACTAAATCCACCCAAGTTAGTTGAACATGTAAAAGCAGGGTCCATCTGCTTTGCCAACTAGAGATTTGGGTGTTTGGATTATAGCAGAGATTATGTAATTAGTATAGAAATTTGGTCTATTCATTAATTGAACTCTTCTCCCAGTTTTGAAGAGTCTGAGGAAGTTTGCTTTGACATGTTTCCACAAGGGAAGCATATTTTAAAAGCAGATTAAACATTTTAACAGTTGAGAAATCATGTAGTCTGACTATATGTCCAATAGTCCCTTTTAAACTTGAATATATTCACTTTTATATATTGAAAATAATAATAATTGCTTGATCTTCACTTTTAAATGGTCACTACTCAAAGCTCTGGGATGAAATAAAGATTTATTATTGTGGTTTTTAAATGCTTTAAATTTCTATGAGCACAGTATAAATGCAAAGAAAGTCTGCTAATGGAAAATATACTTGCAGTATACTGTATATTTTCAGTAAAAAAGCTGTTGTGACATCCACAAGGACTCCCTTCCTTGAAAATATGTGAAATAACTGTAGCCAATAATTAGTGGAATTCATGCCAGTGATAGCAACAGCAATTGCTTTGGCTGGACTGCGCCCATGTCTATGCAGCTCAGGGTGTGTAAATCATTTCCGTTATAATGATAATCTTGAGGCCAAATTCTATTCCCTTCCTGGCATGACTGAAAGATGATCTGAATAGAGTGCACTTTATATGAGAGAGGAATCGGTTCTGGAAAAATTAAGATCAGATCAAATTCTGCCTTACCTTTGTAGACCTTGGCTCTCTGAATTGTTTTAAGCTACAGCTTCTTTGAGGGCAGACTTATTAGCAACAATTCAATAAAAACCCTGAGGTGATTATTTACTGCTTGATCTTTAAATAATAGGAAAGCTCTGTTCTGTTTGGCTGGAATACACTCCAAAACCCATAATTTACTCTGTTGCAGAAAAATTTTGAGGTTGCTCAGCCTTAGAAGGTTAATTTAAAAAAAAGGTAAAGGTGTCTCCAGGGTTTTACTCTGCTAGTCGTGCCTGATTTTAAGGGGGTGGTGCTCATCTCTGTTTCTTAAGCCAAAGAGCCAGCATTTGCCTGCTTTTGAACTGCTAGATCGGCAGGATCTGGGACAAGTGATGGGGGCTCACCCTGTCTTGAGACACTCGGGTTTTGAACTGCCAAACTGTAGATCTTTAGTGTTCTAAGACTCAACATCCTAAACATTGAGTTATCACACATCAACAGCCTTAGAAACAAAGCCATATATATAATACAGTGTATGTATGTTTATCTATGTGGCACAAATATACACACATATATACCTGCTTTGTGATCAAGCCAGTCTTGATCTATCCAGCTATGTGACTGATAATCTCTTCTCAGAATGTCCCTGCCTCTTCTCCTACTCTGGACCTTTATTGCCTTTGCATATGAAGGCCCCTTGGCTGTATTTCAGGGGGATGTTTAGTGTCATACGTGATACTTTCAAGAACAATGCCAGCAGTGATTGATATGGTCTTTCTCATGTTCTTCCAAAGTGAAATGCATCCCATGATCATTTCACCATAACAATGCAATTGTTCAAATTTACTGTTAGATAGCCCTCATAGATCTTATGTGGGCTAAGCAAAATTGGTGATGACATAGTGGTTATAACAGTCAACATTCCCTTAACACACGGTGTCAAACTCCAGTCCGTGGGCCGGATGCATCACGCCCTGGCCACGCCCACTCCTGGTTTAGTGAAGGGGGGAAAAGTCCTGATACATCATGTGACATTGCTGTGATGACATGAGTTTGACATCCCTGCCTTAACATATCTCCAAAGCTTAACCTATCCCAACATTTGCCTTGGCTTTCTTCAATAGGTCAGAATCAATAATGATATCCTATTTAAAAGATAAATTAGATATAGCATCATTCATCTGCAGGAAAAATATATATTAAACTACTCCAGTACAACCCCCATTAAGTATTTGTAACTCTTAATACCAAGGTAAGACTTCTAAAGATAATTCCATTGGAGACAATGTGTTATATACTTTACCTTTTTACCGTTACCAAATCAGTAACACTGTAATGAGAATATGGTTTTAATTTGAAAATTATATTAAATATCTAAAATAGTACCCATGACTTAACAGTTACAGATTTTACCAAGAGTTTGTTAGTCATCTGACTTAAAGGCTAAGTAATAGAAAAGAAAAAGAAAAAACTACTAGTGATTAAAGAAAAAATATCCTGAAACAGTATTCCATAATTCATTTTGCATGAGATTTCTTTACATCAATATACAACTTACAGTAATTGTAAATTCACCTGTGGGTCATAAACTCTGAAGGTGCTGTCTTGTGGAACATGTGTATGTTTAAACTCATAATAGCTGATGGACTGCTTTGTTGATTCGAAGTATACTTCTGGCTAATACCAGAATTAAGAATGTGTATATACAATAAGAAGTTGCTTGTTATGCATTTGTCATCTCTTATTCATATTAAGTCTTATAACCGATCATGACACCAGGTAGCATATCATTCACTTCATTATCTTTATTACAAATGTTTTGTTGAAAAATATAGAATTTCCAATCTTTTCTTTTTTTAATTGACGTTTCTCTAGCTCAGTGTTTCACAATCTTAACTGTTAAGATATGTGGACTTCAACTTCCAGAATTCCCCAGTCAGCATGAAATCCACACATTTTAAAATGGCTAATACTGGTAAACATAGCTAATAGCTGTTTAAAATAGTTAAATGAATGTTATAAGACTGTGCAATGTTTTGGATTCAAGGATGTTTCTGGGTAGGTGTGGAAATATATGTAACATCTATCTGCACTTTCTTTAAAAAGCTGCATTCATTCCTGGGATTGTATGATGGGAGTGTTATGCCAGTTTTTAATATCCTTTTGCTTCTGAGTCCAAACTGCTGCATGGCCTTTTCCACTATTCAACTCTGAGGCATTTTAAAACAGAACTTTGAACACACATTAATTAAAGTATTGTTGGAATCATGATACCATATCAAATTATATCATCACTTGGGACATCCAAGGGTGTATGTTAATAATCTCAATAGCTCCACTCCTTTTTAACAAGGGTTGTCTGCATGCAAAAAGGAGTGGGATTTTGACCACCTGATCCACATGCCTTTTTGACTTCACTGACATGGGCATCTCTGCATCTTTCCAATTAGTTGAATACTGATTACACACGGCAGTTTCCTATGGTTTAAAACCACTACTCCTCAGAACTATCTGGAAATGTTTGAAAATCAACTCAGAACTTTCTACACACAAAGTACACATTCAGGGTAGTTTACAAGGGTACGTGAAGCACCACTTATACAAACTAGAGGTGATTGGTGCACATGTGTTTAAACACTTCATTCTGTTGCTGTCTTCTTGCTTCCATAGCCAAGACTCCGACCAAATCATTTCTAGGAAATAGTGTATGAACACCAAAAATGTTTTTATTCTTT
>JANHJO010000893.1:68661-78769 GCA_032468235.1 Pseudoxyrhopus heterurus
TAGAAGCTGGCAGGGCAGAGGAGACATAAAAGAACAAACTTCTCCATCAATGACTAGAAACGACTGCCTTTTGGCTAGCGAAACTGTCCATTTAGCAAATTTATACACCCCCTACCCTTCCATCTCATAAAGTTGACTCTGGGTCTCAAAAAAACATTATATATATGTACATGTATATATGTGTGTGTGTATATGTGTGTGTGTGTGTGTGTGTGTGTGTGTATATATATATATATATATATATATATATATACACATATATATACATACACACACACACATATATATATATATATGTTAAAAACAATTAGGCATAAATAAAAAACCCAAGAAAAATAAATAAAAAATAAATAACCATCTCCCCATATCCGGATATTTTCATCTGGAGGACGGGGTGGGGATTAGGCAGCGTGCCCACCCTTTCCTATATGCTCTCCTTCCAGAGTTCAAATCACAGCTAAATTCAAAGTGGGGTTTTCTTCAAAGGAGCCACGTACCAAAACGATGCCTTTGTACATACACATGTTGTACACACATACACATACACACACGCCTGAGTGGTCGAGAACCTTCGTAAACCCCTTATCGTGCCTTACGTCCTCTTACCACCATTACCGATTAAACCAGGCTTGTCTGGGTCACAAAACGCCACAATCTCAAATACGCCGCCTTCTTCGACCGTTTAACTGCCAGGACTAAAATTATCCTTTTACTTACGTACCTGGTGCCCTGCCCGCCATTTTCACCTCTACGAAAACCGCACTGCCTGTCGGGAAAAGGAGCGACGTCTTTATGACCACGTGCTCACAGCCCCCGCATTGTCACGTGACGCTGGCGTCTACGGCGCGTTATTCTGCCTTCGGCGATGTGTCCTTTCCCTGCTGCGTACAGTCGAAGGGTGAAGGGCAAGTTTCCTTTTATACACGAAATGTGGTTTGCTTGTTTTTTTAGCAATAAGGTGTGTTGCAAAAGGAATTGCGCTTCACTGTTTTCTGACAATGGAGAGCGAACAAGGCTGCTGCCGACAGTGGGAAATGGATAGTCAAGATGACTTTTTAAAATTGAGTCTACTAAATTTGGCAGACGGAGTAACGGAGGTCTCCAAGATTATTATTCCTTTATATGATATATTTTTCTGGCACAGGCAGAAAAAGCCTTTATTTAAATATTTTGTCAAAAGAGTGGTATGCATTACAGATCTTGAGAATGTTTAAACATTGAGAAAATTTCCAGTATTATCTTTTGATGAATCTCCGTTTAATCTCAGGTTGTGAAAGTTGGAAAAGATCCTGTCACGCTGTGAAGACCATGAAAACTGATCAAAGGCTGAATATTTCAGCAAGTCAGCTGTCTGAAATTTAACTCCAAACCAACCATGAAGAATGTTTTGCAAGGCAGGATTTAATCCTCCAGGAGCCAACTTTTGTCATTTTAGTTTTATCTTTTTTATCAATAGCAGATATTTCAAATTAATTCAGTGACATATACATATCACACTATATCTTGAATATCATTTGATATTAAATTCAGGTTGCTTTCTGCTTTTAGATCCTCGCTGTTGTATTATATACCCATGTGTATACTGTATATAAAGAGTTATTTATAAAGTGATAAAGGTGAGATAAAAATCTAATAAATGAATAAAATATCCCACAATCATAGAATAAGTATCAAGTAAGAGTACTTATAAATGATCCAGATTATAATCAAGTTGAATGCTGGCAAAGTACTGAATTCCCACAGTGAATGAGCAGACTGAACAAAACACACATTTCTTTGTGCTGCTTTGTACTGTGAACCAATGCCAATATGAAAAACCAAAAAAATTCACAACTGTTCATAAAATATTTATTTTTTATTTATTTACCTATCAATATAGAAACTGCCCATCTCCCTCACAGAGGGATTCTGGGTGGTATACAAATAAACTAAATTATAACATCTTCATGCTATATTTTAGAAAGTACCATATCCAAATATTAGGTTTCCATTTTCCTTCTGAGTTAACCTCCACAATCAATTGGATTACTATTTATTAGAATAGTTTAATGTGAAAATGTATTTTGGAATTACAAATCAAATCAGATTGTAATACACAGAACCATGGTGTAGCTCACACAATAAAAATCCAAGTTCTCTAGTTGAACTTGATTTCTTAAATTAAATATGGAAACCATTTCTCTATTTTGCATCCACACTTCTTTAGGGAGCCAATCCAATCACACAGCAAAACGAAGCAGCAAGAACATTGCCACAAGACACCTAACTTTTACTGTTATTTACCCACTAGCAAAAAGGGGTGTACATCAGCTTCAGGGAGTACATTTGCTTGGCTCCTCTCAGACTAATAATAGTGCTGAGAAAATTCTGAGAACTTCATGAAATTTGACTAAATTGGGACGGAGTAGTGGGTATAAGAATTAAGGAAAAAGTTTCTTGAAAGTTCTGCTTTTCCATTTAAAATATAAACGGTGACTTTGTATACCATGGACATCCCAGGAAGCAACCCAGCTGCAGTTATAATTTCTGGATTGGACATGCAGATCTATTCTGTACTGGTTTCGTTGTGATACTAAGATCATATTATCAAATATGACCTAGAATAGAGCTGTCGATATAAAATTCACTTGCACAAAGACCAAGGTCAGTAAATCACTACAATTCCTTGCAATGCAAGAGTTGAGAGTGAGATGAAAGTGCATAGAGAAATCAATTGTCTCTTAGACCGTTGATGACAAACCTATGAGTTGTGTGCCATAGTTGATACACCATGTCGTTTTGGGTGACATACTCTTATCTCCACATACTTTTAATTCTCGTTGTTAAATACTTAAATGTTAAAGAGAATATCACACTTATATTCACTGCAATCAAGAATTCTCATCATCAAGTAACCCATTTTTTCCCTTAAATTTTTTTTCTGCGGTAGGGGTTGGAATATGCCACAAAATTATGCAATTGTAGAATGCAGTCATGCAAAACATAGACCTGAGATGAATACAGACTCTAAAATGGATGAAAAATGAGACTTGGTTTGGGATGATTTATAATTATTATAGTTACACAGTATATTTAATAGGGAAATTTTAATTTGCCTCAAATGTAACCTGCACTTGCATAACAACTTTTCCTTCCTCTACCTCTTGCCAGTTTAAATCTTGCATCAGTCTAATAACTCCTGTGCATCTGATAAAGTGAGCTGTATGTCACATTTATGTTAGTCTGAAAAGATGCTACCAGACTTCTCTATTGTATGTAATAATATTGATTTATTCACTGTGGAATAAATCTAAAACCAGATATTGTTATACTTAAGTAAACAATACATCTAGGTCATTGATGGGAAACACTAGTGGCTGCACTCGTGCCTATAAATGCTCAATCCTTATATTTGGTTTATGATGTTTGGTTTTCTTATTTAACATCAGCACGCTTGGATATAAGTTGTATCTTATTTCTAAATTTGTTTGCATATTCAGAAGTCATTTTACTTATTGACAGTTTTGCCCAAATTTGTAGTTAAAAGGCGTACTACCAGATGTATTTATATTTTTTAAACAGTTCTTTACAGCGTTTTCAAAAACTTTTCAAAGTCTGTTACTTCTGCTTTAGCAACTTCAGCACAAAACACATCATCGGGCAAGGCTATCAATTTTTCCAAGGAGATGTAGCTTGGTTGCTCTGGATCATATTGGGCTCTTCCCAGGAACTTAAGAAATAGGTGTCTTTCTCTGATTCGTAATAACTTTGCATTAAAAATCTAAAATAGGAAAAGAATGAAATGTATCTTATTTGGGCACAAGTCATACTGAAATCAGTGGCATACAGTTCTGAGCAAATATGGCATTGAACAACAGGTCATTAAAACTAGTGACATGTGCAAGTAATTTTCATAAATATGGACAATTTCACTTATTTTAAAAAATACATTAATCAATACCTTTACATCTTGAGAATTGGATAAGCCTGTTTCTTGGTAGTGGTTATGCTAACAGTGTTTTTTGCTGCTATGCTATTTTATGTTATTTCTTCTCTTTACTGTTTTTATTGTTTTTTATTGTTAGCCACCCATAGATACATATATGAGATGGTGGGCATGCAAATCTGTTAAATCGATTATGTTGATATACAATCTGCATGAGTTCCCCTTAAGCTACTTTTCACATTTTGTGCTCCAACGACTAGTAATTACATACATTTCAAGATTCTTACCTGAGGAAAATGTACCATAAGTTTGTGGGGAATGCCCATTACATTATGCACATAATCAAAAATCTGTGTTAACTTCTTTTTGCCTGTACTTAAGTTTTTAGGAACTATGTGTGCAATATGGCGGATTTCATTCTTACTAAATCCAAGTTCTTCCTCATACACCTGAAAAAGAGAGCGATTTTGAAATTCGAAAGAAGTCAGAGAAACACATGATACTGGGACAATATTTTCAGGAAAAAAATGAAGCATTTTTTTTTTCAAATTTTTTAAAATATTACATGTTCAACACAATTCTGTGGATTGGCCAAAATAAAACAAGTTACAATATCTTTCCAAAATCCTTGTGTGATTTGTATTATCAGTATCTTTAGAATATTAAAACAGAAAATAAAGTCCCAGCTTTCAACAGACACACAATGTTAATTACTGTTACTGAGCATTCAAAAAAATTTCTAACATTCATTGATTGCACTTGAACACTGTATAAGGATGACACTGCTAGAGTTTACACAATACAATGCCGTGTTAAAAAAATAAAAAATTAGCCTATTTCATATAAACCTAACTCATAATGAGGTTCACACACCTCATTAAACATATAGCCCTCTGTATTTGAGGTTTGTGAGCAACATGTAAGTTATTATACAGCACACTTGCTTTCCATCATATTTCTGTATTTATAAAGAACTTAAAGGAACTTAGTTTCAAAGTCACAGGGCTTGTGCAAAACACTTTACATGTACTAGGGCAGGGGTGTCAAACTCACGTAGTCAAGACGGCATCGTGATGTATTGGGACTTTCCCCCCCTTCGCTAAACTGGGCGTGGCTAGCATGTGACACATCCGGTCCGTGGGCCAGGAGTTTGACAGCCTTGTATTACTGGTAGGGTATTATTCTTGTTATATGTTAAGTATAAAGTAGAACTGGAACCTGTGAAAATTGGTCCAGTTGCTATCTTGCATGACTCTTCAACAACTTTTATGAGCTGACATAATGATTTTACAATAATAGCTAAAAGAAGGAGACTTACTGCAAGATTTTCTTCAATTGGTTCAAGTTTGCCAGTCAGCAATCTTGGAAGACGGGTCACCAGATTTCTAGTCTACATTCAAAAGCAAATAAATATATATTAAATAATATATATTTAGATTAAAATAAACATTTGTATTCATTGGCAGAATATATTATATTTATATATACGCAACATGATTCTAGTTGAAAAAAATATGAATGTAATATAGTATGATAAAATCACATTGGAAGAAAATTTAATATATTGGCAGTTTCCACACATATGTACTTTTAAAAGCAAGCATTAATATATCTTCTATTTTTGCTCATGCTTGTGTTTAGAGTGGCAGCCATATTCATGAGAGGCTATTGTGCCTCAGCTACAGGATTATAGACATAGATTTTCTTAATTGGGTGTTATGGTTATATAAGGAAAAAATCTGCCAGATATACAAACCAGAGTGTGAATAAAAAAAGAATGTATTTTATAACATAGGTAGAATCTTAACAGGATTTCAGGTTCAACAATTTATACACATATGTTGAACATCATGACTCAGTTACTTCAACTTCCATGTCAATGGATTTTTTTTGGGTAACGTATGACAATATTATACTACATACATTCTTTTCAGAAAATTGGGCATAATTGCTATTCTCTGCCATCTAGATAAATGTCTATCTAATAGGAAATTTTAAATTCTTGTAATGAAAAAGATTCTTACTATCTGTTTACGGTTTTTGATTATTTCTTTCAATTATATTTTCACATACTGTGGGAAAATATATACTGTAATCAAAATAGAAATTATCAATCTCTCTCCAGTTGTTGCTGAATTCCATACGAATGGAATGCCACACTGTGCTCATTTCAATCTAAAGTAGTTCTTAAAGGAAAGCAAAAGGTACCTTTCTTGGATTTAGTCCAAGTACATTTTGAAAGAAACCCAATCTATCATCCAGATTTTCCACAGAAAGGAGTAGTAAACATGGAGCCCTTAAAACCATTTGTGTAACTGCTTCTTTGGGAAATTTTTTTGACATTAAATAGTCGACCCTGGAAAATAGAGAAATATGTTCATTTATAATGAAAGAAGTCAAAGTGGCAACCATTTACCCAAATAACCAAGTCCCTGGCATTATCTATAGAAGATATTTCAATAATATTAACAACAAAGCAGCTAAAATGAAGGGTGGAAAAGTCTGACTAAAGCAAAATACCCTGATTCCCAATTAATAATATAAAAATGTTAAAGGATTAGTTAACAATTTCAAGCTGTATTAAAGTAAAAGTTCTGTCAATACTAGTTTTGCAATGTGATCTTAGTATCCCACATGGCTTACGCTAAAATAAGCATGCAAAAAGATATTTTTGCAACTGAATGCAAACACATTTTGATTTTAAGGAAAAGTTCTTAACGAACTTAAATGGCATGTTTAAATAAATCAAAAAAGATTATCAAACAGTGGTTCTAAAGATTTACATTCTTTCTCTGCTCAAAAGACATAACCATGGAAAAAGTGCTGGGAATTCATCTTGGACATTCATTGTTCTTGTAGCCTATTTCTTAAAATAGAAGCCTTAATACTATTCAGTTCATGAAAATCTGTTTGTGGGGGAGGCAGGCTTTCTGGACAGAAGGTCAATTGTGAATTTTAGAAAGTATTCAGGGTAAACTGGCCAAACAGACTTGGATAAACATTTCCACTGTAATGCTGTAGTTACAAATGGGATAATGAAAAAAAAAATTACTTGAAAAAGACCCCAAAATTAACATGTTCTTGGCATTGTCAACTGACCCATAAAGAACCAACTGTAATGTTCTCATCTTTTTGTTTTAATTAACCTCCCCGAAATGTAGGTAGTGTATTCTCCAAATATTACACAGAAACAATCTACAGGCTTTTCATGCTCATCAAAATTTGGAAGAAGGAAGATTATATAAGGAAATTGTTATTTATTTATTTTATTTTATTTCCTTCCATTCTCCCATTTTTTTAAACCAACATTACGTTAAAAGAGTTTTATAATTACTTAACTTTTATCCCATTTCTGAATCTACCATTTCACCAGAACCTGCTTTAATAGTATTCACAATCTGATTCCATTCAGATATAACAGAAACAATGTTTTTAGCAATTGCAGTGATGCTTAATCTTTCTTCTCTTTTGTGTGCTACAAGGAAAAAAAACAATGTTTCCTTTGATTTTAACATTTCCTTGTGATGTTGAGAAATTTGGGAAATTAGTTTTTTTTAATTATGCATTCTCTGCACACTAGCAAGTGATTTAAGGGCTTACAGTCATAATTCAGCAACATCTGAGGTGACTGTAAATTTCTACCAAGGGTGTCTTTTTAAAACACTGCTATATAAAGTCCTCTGGAAACTTAAGTGATACTGGTCTTGCACTTAAATCGATTTAAAATCCAGGTCATTTTTACATCTCCCATTAATAAAGATACATAAACATTGTAGTGTGAAATTAAGCTTCTAGAAAATGTTTCAATTTCTGTGACACCAACAGCCAGCCAGCGTTGTAGCCCTATTAAGAATGATCCATCTTCAACAGACTGTTAAGGCACTCCTACTTCAGGCTCCATGTTTTTTAAAAATATTTCTCATATCCGCTGTTAGAGGTAATCATTTCCCTTGAGCAAGTTATCACAAAAATACTGCATGAGGTTTACAGAATTCCTTAAAGGTAAGGTAAAGGTTCCCCTTGCACATATGTGCTAGTCGTTCCCGACTCTAGGGGGTGGTGCTCATCTGTTTCAAAGCCAAAGAGCCGGCGCTGTCTGAAAACGTCTCAGTGGTCATGTGGTCAGCATGACTAAACGCTGAAGGCACACGGAACTTTGGCCAGCTACACAAAATTCCTTAGTTGATCATAAATATAACTTTTAGCAATACTTAATTTTTGATTTTCTTAGATATTTCAATAATGTTATTGTATGCTAAATCTCTTTTCATGCCATTTTAATTATATTATACTCAAGATGTAATTGCTGAAATATTTCCTGTTGATAAAAGGCTAGATTTTCCCTTCAACCAGAATATGTGAGTAATAAGCCTTTAAGAAAATGGCAAGTAAAATGAATTGAATCTCTAATCAACCCTCTATTTTTTTTCATTTCTATCTACTGACAAGGAATTTTAATTTTGCCCCATAATGAAAAACACATGTCTGTGTTTAGTCAAGTCTCAACAATCGAATTCTGTCAATTCAGAATGCATTACAAATTTTACTGAAAATAAACAAAAATCTCTCTTCCAACTTCAGGAAAACATCCATGAAAATTCAATGCATGCCTTTTATTGGACTCTATTTGGGAAGGAATCATGTTTAATAATGAACAGAACTTGGCATTCTTTCTACATAGCAGCTGCTGTACTTGTTTAAGCCAATCAGTTGAAATTACAAATAGCCCTTATTGAGCAACCACAATTGGGACTGGTGACTTGGTTGCTAAGTGACGTGGTTGCTAAGTGACTTGGTTGCTAAGTGACGTGGTTGCTAAGTGACGTGGTTGCTAAGTGAAACCATGATTGTGCTTATGACCTTACATCAGCTTTCCTTTCCTTTACAGACCTGTGAAGGTTGTAAATGAGAAGGTTGATCACAAAATTACTTCTTCATTACCACTGCAGCCGTGAATGATTGCTAAATGAGGCAGTTGCTAAATGAGGATTATTGGAATGTTTAATTTGTGACTGGAAAAACTTTGGCCAGCTACACAAAATCCATTTGGAAAAAAGCAAGCTGAATAACCTACCAACCCAAAAGACTACACTCTTATATGAATCATCTACTGTCCAATGCAGACTTAAGAATTCATGTATACCTTCCTTTCTCGTCAGCTTTTATTCTTCATGCCAGCAGTGCTGTTTAGAACTTCTTAGCTCCAGTTACCATACCGAACCTACCATTCTAAAGTGATGTCACCGGAGCAAACAAGAAGTCCAAGGACTTCCAACCCAATGCAGGTTTAAATATCTGAGGTTTGGTGGATGAGGGAGTTGGAATGCCTAGATGTCCTTACCTTGTTTTTAGATCTTCCACCTCTTCGTTGAGAATATAAGGATTTTTAGTGAGCAATGCCCCAAATTGTGTATCTTCCAAACCAATATAATTAAGAAATAGAAGGATTTTTTTAATATCAGTTTCAAAATCGAGTTTTACAAGAAGTTGGCCTGCATTTGGAAGTTTTTCCACCATGGACAAGTTGACTCCTGCAGGAAATTCAAAAACAGATTACATATCCATTCAGTGAAAATAAAAATTTGCCCAATTTTGTACATGCCAACACTAAAAGCTATGTGTTCTACTTTAGATATAAATATGATTACACTCAGAACAACCCCACTGAAATCAATCAACTTTAAGGTACACATTTACTATCTTAAGTCACATTGATGTCAACAGTTTATTCTAAGTCTGATCATGTCTGAATCCACCCCTGTTGTTTAACAATTTTGAGCTCCACTGCACAATCTTTCATTTATAGTCATTTTTAATGTGATTGAGTAAACATAGGTAGCAACTCTAAATCACTAGGGACTGTGGTAGAAAGAGCTCAAGCCTCATTGATTCCTATCATTCTGGTAAAATCAACAAATCAGCTCCATTCTTTAAAGATCTCAGAAGAATATTGATTACTGGCACCACATACTTTAATATGATTCAGATACAGAAATGTTAATATGATATTGATTATAAAGGTAATAAGTAATACTGTATACATCCTGAGGTACATGTAGATAAATAATAGTTCTAAAGAAGTTGTTTTCGAAATTCTTCATGAATTTATTGTATTTAAGAATCCTTTTATCACAAAGAAATTGTGCAAAAGAAAGTGGTTTCTGCCTTCCATTACATTTCTGC